>CAJQUW010012890.1:600000-888891 GCA_907163375.1 Prostheceraeus crozeri | reverse complement strand
CAAGGTACGATGTTCGGCATAGTCAGGGATATCTAAAGTACGGGATATGAAGGCTAAGAGTACTACTTACATCCTGCGGCCTAACTTTAATAAGTAGACTTCTGTAACCGAAAAATTTGCATTTCATTAAATAGCGTACTATACATTACACGGGCTTTAAAGCGTTTATCTACAATATTTCGGATTTTGCTTTTATCAAATAAGCCTTAAAAACACAGCCTAAGATATTCAGCCTGAGCTCGGCTACGATATTCTTTTAATGTTTTTACCAATAAATGAGGCAGATATCCCTGAAATTAGGAAAAATATCTTTCAGACATTCATAATTACTTTTTATTGGAAGATAATTTCTTTAACTTCCGTGTTTGAGATGAATTAACTACAGGTTCACCTCTTGCAGGATGCAATTTCTTGATCAGGTTTTTCATGAAACAGTTGAACAGTTTACAGTTTATCACATCAAAAATCTTATGTCCTCGTGGACATGAAATATCATACAAATGATTTAACATGTCATGATGTTGCACAACGTTTGCAACTGAATGAATAAACGCATTCTTCTGATCACCACAAGAAAGAAATTTTGTGAAAATATCCCTGTCTTCGATGATCTCGAGGTACAAAACATAAGAAATCATACAAATTATAAAATTCAGTTCAGATGGGTAAGAAAGACCGCCTCTATCTGCCAAGGAAATAAAAGTTTCGAGCTCATTATCTGCATGACTCTCATTATCAGATGTCGATTCTACGGAGAGGGCTCAAGAAGAAGCAACTTACAAGCTTCACAGTGATGCAGTCGACTGATCGATCTGCCAATGTATCCTGCAACATAGAAAATCACATTTCGACGTGCAATGGATACCTCATCAATTGAGTCGTCATGCAAACGCAATTGAGTCGTGCTGCAAGCCAGGTGTGCTCAAAGTCATTTTGAGTATCGCGATCCGATAGAACAGTAGTTTGAACAGTACCTTTTGATAATTCTACTCGACTCGCTACATAGTAGACCTCGTCGATCATCAGTAGAACGACCTTTTCAACATCTTGAAATGCAGCTACACGTGATTTGATGTATTCTCGATCAAGTAGGAATGGATATACCGTAGTACCGGAAGACATGTTTTGAAGCCACTTTTGAGTTGGAAGACAAAATAATTGACGCAGCCGTTTGTACAACGAAGATAGTCATACTCCACAAAAAAATCAAAATAAGGCTCGGTGAGTAACGCCGTGCATGTACTGACTTTGAATGAAATCAGAATTTAATCCAATGAAATCAGGATTTTCGTCCTGGAGTTGTACCAGACACTGTTGTAATGAATTTCGCGCAATTTCAATAAGAATATTCACGTCACTATCATTATTCGATGATGAAAACGATTTTATTGTGGCGAGTACGTTGGCTATCTCTGTTTCTGAAGAAATTATATCTTTGACTTCGAGAAGATGGGAAAACAAGCTGGAATTCAATCTGCAGCCACCATTGAAGCAATCGAAAGTCATGTCTCTAAAAATCCGCACAAAACATTGAATCCCTGGAGTACCTCCGCGGTCGAAAGATTCAGCTGGAATATAGAGGAATAGTACACAATCGGATTTTTGATAAAATGAAAAATCTGATGGCAGGGATATACTAGGAAGTCGTTGACATAGACTGTCAAACCCATCCAGTCGGTCAGACAAGAAAAAATTCTCTTCGATATCTTTCAGGTGGTCAGCTTAATTTGTCTCTGAAATCGTGAAGATGCTGTTGGAGGATCATGCCGTTGTGCACTTTCTGTAGATGTCGTTGGTTGTGATGAAGTGGGATAGTCTTCAAAAATAGAAGGAATTGCGAGTTTAAACTGAAGAATTTTCAATTCAGATCGATGACGCTTCGATAACCTTGTGACGTTTGTATCACAGCTTTCGCGAATAAAATCCTTCCAACAGAAGTGACGAGAGCAGACACGAGATGATTCCGTTGGTACATAATCATGCTTAATGCCAAATTTATCCAGGTCAGCACGTTTGATTGAACGTAACCACTTAATTTTTTGATCATTATCCGTCGGAAAAGCATAGAAAGATACCTTTTCTTGTACATGTAAGTAGTAAGAAAACGGCGAACACCAGATAGCGCAAGATGGCCGCCGTCGTGGCTGAGTCCCCCCCCTCTGGTCCGCCAGTGTCGTGATGTGCCGGCGAGGTTCCGCTGCCGTCCCCCCCCCTCTGGACCGTCAGTGTGTGAGTCTTGGGTGTCTGTGTCCGACCGCCTGGTGGACTTGGGCGACCGTCTAGGTTGACGTGGGCGACCGTCTAGGTTGTCTTGGTTAAACTGTGGTATGTTTTGGTGTGTAGTGTCCAAACGCGGCCTCGGATGTGAAAACGGAGGCCAGATTCGGATTCAGCGTGAAATTCTGCATCTGTATGGTGAATTTGAAAGCAATCGGAGATAAAAATTTTTCGCTGACGTCCCCCCCCCCTCTGGACAGCTTGCTTCGATCTTGGCTTCTAGTGGACGGATTTTGTCGAGTGAGGTGTCATTTGAAAGCTAAGAGTGAGACAAATTCACTGAAACAAACGGCTTGTTTCCTATCTGTCTTCGTTTACATGTGAGACGCCATTTAAGATTTTAGGTCGGAGCTCACCTGAAAAAATCCTAAGTGTCAGAGTGACTTTGTATGGGAAAAATTAAAAATTTTCCAAAGTGTGGAATTTCGACCTGGGACCTTTACCAAAGTTTGTTTCATCAAATTTCGCTGACCCCCCCCTTTGTTCTAACTTTGGTTCTAGTGGACGGATTTTGTTCGTTCGACTTGCATTGGAAAGAGGATGAAACACTGCTCGACCGCATTTTTCGTTGCGAGTCAATCGGAGCAGCCGTTCAAAAGTTAGAGCGGTTACAAGATTTTAGGTCGGAGCTCACCTGAAAAAATCCTAAGTGTCAGAGTGACTTTGTATGGGAAAAATTAAAAATTTTCCAAAGTGTGGAATTTCGACCTGGGACCTTTACCAAAGTTTGTTTCATCAAATTTCGCTGACTCCCCCCCCCCTTTGTTCTAACTTTGGTTCTAGTGGACGGATTTTGTTCGTTCGACTTGCATTGGAAAGAGGATGAAACACTGCTCGACCGCATTTTTCGTTGCGAGTCAATCGGAGCAGCCGTTCAAAAGTTAGAGCGGTTACAAGATTTTAGGTCGGAGCTCACCTGAAAAAATCCTAAGTGTCAGAGTGACTTTGTATGGGAAAAATTAAAAATTTTCCAAAGTGTGGAATTTCGACCTGGGACCTTTACCAAAGTTTGTTTCATCAAATTTCGCTGACCCCCCCCCTTTGTTCTAACTTTGGTTCTAGTGGACGGATTTTGTTCGTTCGACTTGCATTGGAAAGAGGATGAAACACTGCTCGACCGCATTTTTCGTTGCGAGTCAATCGGAGCAGCCGTTCAAAAGTTAGAGCGGTTACAAGATTTTAGGTCGGAGCTCACTGAAAAAATCCTAAGTGTCAGAGTGACTTTGTATGGGAAAAATTAAAAATTTTCCAAAGTGTGGAATTTCGACCTGGGACCTTTACCAAAGTTTGTTTCATCAAATCAGCTTGATGTTATTGTCCAATGAGGATCATCATCCAATGAGAATCAAGCATTTCTTTATAAATAGCGAGCCTTCCACAGTGAGAATCATTCCATCGTTGAATCACACGAGTGACGGACGCACATTTTCTCTCTCTATTCTATTATCCAACTAAAATGGTAAGTCGCTACTTCCCTCCCTCTCCTCCCTTGAACGTAAACTTAATACAATCTTTTTTCATTTTCAGGCATCTACTCCATCTGCTGCACTAGTAGGACAAAATGACGGTCAAACGTTACAAGGTTCGCTCCGATCAGATCATCTACAACTGAGGCCAGTGGAAGAAACAACCAAGGTACATAATCCTACACCGCTACAGCGTAAATTTAAACAAGTCTTGCGTTATGACGATCATAGCGTAGTACTCCAAACGGGAATGCTCCCTTCCACGGATGTCAAGATAATGCGCAATCAGTATGGGGACTACATACTGATCCCCGTGAGTACGTACATTCGCCGCCAACTCGATATTATTGAGGAGTACGTGACATTAAATATGGACATTCCTACTCCTCTTGCTCAAGAGTGGAAAGCGAGAGATGACAAGGATACTCCCTATAGAAAGATTTGGGATGGTAATCAAATTTGCCTACCGGTATCACATTGGTGTACTTACTATAAGAAGGAGGGAGATCATTCAACAATCATCACATGCGACGAGCTCGGAGAAGGTACTTGGGATATCCTTTTCAAAGTGAATGGACTATATTATGGTCAGCACAAAGATAATAAAATAGCCTCTCTCTCCATGCATATGGAATCCATCCTATATATTCCAAAACCAGCCAGCGTAGATGACATAATTGATCAAATCCTCAACAGCAGTGGTACGAAGCGCAAGTCGGAGAAGAATGCTACATCAAAACGCAAATCAAAGAAGGAGAATTACTAGTCCTTTCCTAACTCTACCCTATGACAATTCGCTTATGTGCTTTGAGTGTCGTAGACGTGGTCTTATTAGATACATTTTACTTCTTCGTTGCCATCATATCATTTGTGTATTTTGTCGTGAAAAGCATCGATGTAATTCTTCATTTTGTAATATGTTATAGAACGCTTCCTTAGATGTGTAAATTTCCGTTTTAGGCTTCTATCATCATTTTTATGGATTGTGAGGGTGAACCTGTACAGGAGCTCAGTGCTATTGCTATGAACAATTGGACATATCAGATTGTTAGTGTCTATCATCAACATGCCAACTGCGATCCCAATGTTGATCAATGGGCGAGAAAACACATTCATGGACTTAATCTGAAATATTTGCAAGACTATGGCTTTTCTTGTGAGAGTGCTCTTCTTATTGACTTTAAACGATGGTTAGCTGCTTTCAATGTTATACGCATCTTTTGTAATAATCCTGGTAAGGAGAGGAAAGTATTTCCCAATCTAATCATTGATGATATTTTGCTCCCGCCTTGGGATAGTAGAGTGAATCAACATTATCATGAAGTCACGAAACGTTTTAAGGATTTGTGTGTTCCTATTTTGTCTGTTCGTTGTAGTAGCTACGTTCATAACCAATGCTTCTTTCCTCCTTACCTCAACACTGCCAAAGTCCTGTATGGTTATCATTGCTCGCTGTATGATAGTTATCAGCTGTATCTATTTTATCTCTTTCAAACCATTGATTTATAATGCATGCTTGTTACCGTTATTCAATAAATGTTACTATGAGAAGAGTTGTTGTTTTCATGCAATGGATGGGTTAGATAAAGGGCGATCATGTCTTTCTCAAACGACTGCGGAACATTACGTTTTCATAGGCAAAGTTTAAAAGGAGCTGTTCAAGATTATGTGATAAATTTTCATAAAGATGAGACTGACATCGAAGCAGTGCTCGATGATGCTAGCACTCTATTTCTAGAGTTAATGAATACATTCTCTGATAGCATTGTCATGGCGCGATTAGTTGCGAAAATTAAGTTTAGTCATTTTGGAAAGGAAGAGGTGGAAACTCGCTCTTTCCATTTTACTTCTTATTCAATGGAAGTGGTAGATCACCCCGAAGAATTTTTTAAAAGACATATGATAAAAATTGCTGAACGTCTTAACGCATTTAACCATCATGGTAGCAGTCTAGTGATTGAAGCGATTTCAGATATTCACATTCAACTTTCCATAAAGAAAAATTGAAAATGCAGTGGTACTTGATTGTAGCACAACTGGTTTTCGAGCTATGTCTGCTCACTCTCGAAGTATATTCCTTCTGTACATGCGTCTATTATTTAGAAAAGGCTAGCAAATTCATATCTTCAAAAAGACTTGCTATAGACATCAGTAACGGTGAAACTATGTGTTGCGATGTATGTAAACGAAAGGATGGAAATGAAAAGCGCATCTTCAAGAGATGTAAGCATGCTTTTTGTCAACGCTGTTTCATACGTAATTGCATTCAACTTTGCCAATGTAACCACTGTGATATTGCTCATTTCGAGTGTCACTTATGCCGCAATAGTTAGTACCTATGCAAATGTGGTAAAGATAGGTTTTAGCAAAGACTAACACGGAAAATGGCGAAACGTAAAATGACGAAACGTAAAAGTCAAAAGTTTTCTTCAGCCATTCAAGCTCTCCGACGAATGAAAGCAAATCAGCGATACAATGCTATACGACATGCTAACGATAAATTCATTTGTGAAATTATTTCTCATGTGAGAAAGTTGAGGACGAAGAAATTAGCACCAAAACAACGAAAGTTACTTAAGCGATATGCTACAAAATTGCGTTTCATCTCCAATCCTAAAGTCGCCCTTCAAAGAAAGAGGAAAACTCTAACACAAAAGGGCGGTTTCCTTTCAGCAATACTTCCAATGATAGCTCCTGCCGTGGGCAACCTATTGGGAAATATCTTTGGCTCTAAGCGTTAATTATGCAAATGTTGAGTCTCAAAGTAATAAAATGGATTTCAGACTTCAATGCGATAAAGTTCTGACTGTATCAGGTCCATCTCATGCAGGTAAAACTGTTTTCACGCTGAATTTATTGGATAAAAGAAGGGAGTTGTTTAGGGAACCTATCAATCGAGTGATTTGGTGTTATGGTATTTATCAACCGTCGCTGTTTCAGGAATTGCAAAGTCGCAACTTTATTCGACATGAAGGAATTATTGCAGTGGATAAACTTCAGTCTAATGATGTTGTTGTATTGGATGATTTATTAAAAGAAAGTAAGAATTCAAAAGATGTTACAGATATGTTCACTCGCGCAGCACATCATAAAAGGTGCTTTATCATCTATATCACACAAAATTTGTTTCCTGATGGAAAAGAAGCTCGTACACGAAACCTGAATACACACTATTATGCTATTTTCAAGAATCCGCGAGATAAAAGTCAATTTGAAATTTTAGCGCGACAAGTTGCACCCAGAGGATCAAAAGCCTTAATTGAAATTTTTCAAGCAGCTACTGAAAAACCATACGGTTACTTATTCATTGACTTTACGCAAGAGTGTCCGGAAGAATTTAGATTTCGAAGTGATATTTTGAAAACTCCCATGATTATCTACAAACTATGAGTTCTTATTCTCGCATGATTGTTATTCCTCAGGATGAATATGTACAATTGACTGCCATGCAGCAAGTAAAGCAACCTCTTGCAAATCAAATGTATAGGAAAGAAATAGATTATCAGCAAAATGTTCACATCAAAGATCCACATCGTGCTGTATTATTACAATCGGAAACTGTTGAGCAATTGAAAAACTTGAAGAATAAGATGCGTGACTCTGTATCGACTGCTACACCTTTAGCATCTCGCGCACATGCCATATCTCTTTTCAACAGTATTGAACCCCATCTCAATGTAAATGATAGAGGAGAAATCATTACAGATGAAAATAAAGTGATTGATGCTTCACGTTATGAAGACTTGATTCAGTATGCGACACGTAGAAAGCGCCGTCAGGGCTATGTTCCACCTGGTTGGTCATACTTTCTTAAACTATTGAAAAAGCATAATGTGCCAAAATTTGCTTTAAATAATGAGACATTGAAAGAACTTGATTCAACAGTGGCTACTACTCCAATGCTTCAGGCGATGAAAATGCCAACAAATTGGTTTAAGACGTCACCTGCTACATCCCCTCCCACACTCACTAAGCAAACAAGAGGAAGAACTCGACGTAGATCTACATCGCCACTAAAACTGGTAAAAGGAAAACGTAAAACAGCTCCTCCTAGGAAATACATGTTCTCAGACTATTAATATGAAGCAGATGTGTTGCTTGCCATGTAATGAGCCGCCAGAGGTGAATGTCGTTGTCACTTGCACTTGCTGCGCCAGCTCTCATAATGAAACCCCTAAGCAATGTGAACACGATCGCAAAACCGCTAAAGCTAAATGCTGCAGTTGTTGTAAATGTAGAAAGGCAAGAAAGAAAAAAGATGAGAAGGAGGAAAAAGAGTCAGCCGTCATCGACTGAACGTTTGAAGTCAATCTATTATGATGTAAAACATCCGGCAGGATTTGCATCTATCAAGAAATTATCAAAAGCGAGTGGTCTTCCACAATCACAAGTGAAACGATGGTTAAAGGGTCAGGCTACCTATACACTCCACAAACAAGCGAAAAAGAAGTACCGCACCCGCCATTATATTGTTCATGACATCGATGAACAGTGGCAAGCAGATTTGTGCGATGTTGCCTCCATTTCAAAACATAACTCGGGCAATAATTTTATTTTAACCGTCATTGATATTTTCTCGCGTTATGCGTGGGCTCAACCTTTAAAAACTAAAGAAGGGAAAGGAGTAGCAAAAGCATTCCAAACAATTTTTCGAGAAGGTCGCATTCCAAAAAGAATTCAGAGTGATCAAGGAAAAGAGTTTGAAAATCAGCATGTGACAAGATTATTTGAGAGGCATGACATTGAGTTGTTTAGTGTAAAGAGCGCTTATAAAGCTGCACTCGTTGAACGTTTTAATCGCACATTAAAAAATCGCTTGTGGCGACATTTTACTGCCAACTTGACACAAAATTGGACAAAGGTTCTACAAGATACACTCCATGCCTACAATCACTCTATCCATCGTTCTATTGGACTCAGACCAGTAGATGTAAATGCTGACAATGTAGATAAAGTGCGCGAATCATTCCAACGTAAACGCACTCATGTGAAAAGTGATGTGAAAATTGGCGATAAAGTTCGTATCTCAAAAGTGAAAAGTGTTTTTGCTAAAGGGTACCTTCCGAATTGGACAGAGGAGGTATTTACAGTATCAAGGATTAATCAAAAAGACTCTCCGACCACCTACAAGTTGAAAGATTACGATAATGAAGAAATTGAGGGTAGCTTTTACCGCGATGAGATTGAGGTAGTCACTGAAAGTGAAACATATTTGGTAGAGAAAATCATTCGATGTAAAAAACGGCAAGGTGAAGAATGGTGTCTTGTTAAATGGACTGGTTATCCTTCAAGTATGAACTCTTGGATGCGTCGTGCCGACATCTTTCATCTAAGTGATCGACAGTGATTCATGCAAAGTTGTAACTAACAATGTTTAGGGTTTGAGCTATGAATCCAACTGCCTCATTTTATTCACGACCCTCCTATGTAAGTGGCGGAGGACAAATTTACATCGGTGCTCGCCGCCAACGTGGAGGTAGCATACTTGGTGCACTGAAATCTGTTGTAGCACCTCTCATATCCAATGTCGGTAGATCTTTAAAACGAAATGTTTTAAGTAATGCCGTTGGCTTTGCTGGTGATGTTGCTAGTGATCTTTCCAGAGGTAGAAGTTTTAAGAGCAGTTTGTTGAATCGTGGGAAGGAACGCGGTTTAAAAACATTGAAGCAGACCATTGCTGGTGTTACTCAAGGAAAGAAATCACCTAAACGAATGAATAAAGGAAGGAGGAAACATCGCGGAGCTGGTAAGGTGCGATCTTCAGTCAAAAGGCATTCACGCAAACGTCGCAGAGGCTCTAATCATTCATCAGGCGCTAAACGACGACGCTGCTATAACTTCTAATCATGGAGTGTAAAACTTCCGGTTTTTGTTTGTTCGATCAACAAGCCATACAGACAGATATTCTTAGTTCAAGTATTGTAGATTATCATCCTCGAACAGCTGAGAATGCTGGCCCCATTGAATTTGTTATTCCTGGTGGTAGTGATGACTACATAGATTTGAGTTATGCGATGCTTGATTTGAGGTTTAGAATTCAGCAAGCAGATGGAACTGCTATTGACGATGCACATAAAGTTGGACTGAACAATTTACCATTGACTACATTACTTCGTGATGTTTCTCTAACGATTGGAGAGCAGCAAGTGGAAGGTGGTCAAAGCGATTATCCCTATAAATCATATTTCAATCATGTATCACAGTTTCATCCAGCAGCACAAAAAAGTCATATGGAAGCCATGGGATGGTACAGAGATGAAGCAGGAAAATTTGATGTTGAAACAAACAGTGGCTTTGTAAAGCGATCTGCTATGATTAAAGATAGTAGAGTATGTCAGCTATATGGTCCGCTGAATTTAGACTTCTTTAGACAGTCAAAGTTTTTACTGTGTAATACCAGCATGCGACTCAAGCTGACATTGAATAAGCCTGAATTTGCGCTGAATGCATTTGCTAAAGTTGACAATTTTAGAATTCATGTGGAAGATATTGCACTTTACATTCGTCGAGTAGTACCGAATCCAAGTGTCATTAGAGGGCATGCTGAAGGCCTTAACCGCCAAAATGCCATTTACCCCATTCAGCATACAAAGCTTCTCACCTTTACAATTCCGAAAGATCAAAAGAGTTTCATGAAAGATGGCCTCTTTCCATCGGAAGCACCGAAGCTCCTCATGGTGGCAATGGTTGAAAATGATGCATTTAATGGTAATATAAAGAAGAATCCTTTCAATTTTAAACACAATCAGTTAAGTGAAATTGCTTTACGTGTAAATGGTGTGAGTCATCCTGGTCCACCCTACAAACCAGATTTTGCTTCAGATCAATTTATGCGCAGTTATGTTGATTTTATGGATGTTTTTGGCTTTTACAATACGGATGACACCAACGGACTGACTATGAAAGAGTTTAAGAGTGGATATACTATTTATGCATTTGATTTGACTGCTGACAGCGATATTAGTGCACCCTATCGTCAAGCGAACGTGCCTCATAATATTCGTTTGGATTTAACGTTCAAAAGAACACTACCTGAGACGATCAATGTATTAATTTATGCAGTCTTCGATTCAAATATTGAAATTACAAAGTATCGTGACGTGATTCTTCAGTATAATCGTTAATGAGTTGGTTGACTGCTGACGATATTAAGACTAAAGTGCAGCGTAATGCAGACGAAGCGACGTTGAAAGCTTTCGATAATGTCTATTCACTCGATACCTTACCACCTGCAGTAAATCACTATCCCATCTTTATTGTGCTAAACACTCATTCACAGAATTTAGGCGGTGAGCATTGGAAAGCGATCTTTATTGGAGAAGACCGACGTGGTGAACTATTTGACTCTCTTGCTCAACCTCCAAATATACCAACACAGCAGTGGTTGAGAAAACATACGCGTCAATATCAGCGAAATGAACGCATACTACAACATCCACTTTCATCAACGTGTGGTGCTTTTGTACTGTACTTCATCTTAAGACGTTTACATGTATCTCGATTTGTATCTGTTATTCAAAACTTTTCATGTAATCCATCCTCTAATGAAAAAATGATTTGTAAGTTCTATCATGATTTGAAATAAAAACATCATGTTGGAAAAATTGTTTTTTATTTTACAATCCGCTGGGTACGTACATACTCAATGAGATAGTCTAGGATCATATTTGCTTGTACATGAGATTTTAGTCCAGTAATGATCACTTTACTATTATGAAAGATTGCCACATGCACAGGTAACCAACAACTAATGAGAGCTGCAGGAAAAAGTTCGGGTTCATAACACAAACTGTAACTGCTGGTACGAATCTTCAAAAATGATAGACTGTCACTCAATTGAGTAGAGATCACCATATTGTCCACAGTCAGATTCGACATCACACACCTCTCCCTCTTCCATATCCGACGTAGTAGTCTTTGTAGCTCTAAGCGCATTGACTGCGCCGATGAATGAGAAAGGGCGCCGAGAATCTGTACAGTCCCATTTGGGAAGAGTTGAAGATTCCGTGAATTGTTCATCTTCACCACTAACATTTGAGGACGACCCGGGTAATACTTGCTGTTTGGAAGCTGTTGGTGTAATGTTGTGAGATCGATTTTGGTGTAGAGTCTGAAGCGACGGAGAATGTTGACGATGGTGTAGCGATGGCGCTTCATGATGAAAGAATGAGTAAATTGAGCGATGTACCTTCCTTTTATACTTTTCCCAACTACCTTGATGAAATGTGAAGTTAGTATGAAGTTGGGAATGATAGAGTTGAATTCGCCGATTGTTGACGCGCAACCAGATGCGATTTCCAATACGTGAATGTCTTTTCATATAGAAGTATTTTAAATCCTTCATGATATGATGTAGAGATTGAAAATGGCGATAAGATAAAGCAAACTCTCTTCTCACATTTCCAGTTGAATCTTTGAAATAGACGTTTCGATCATGATCCGTTTCAATACGTTGTAGGGAATCTAATTTCCAACTCATGGTGCGTGATAGTCATGTCTGATTAAGATTTGCATAGTAGGGCGATGAACTCACGACGAATAAATGTCATGATGGAGCGATGTATGTATCTTCTATACTTCTCCCAATTGTATTTGCGAAATGAGAAACAGTTTGCGGAATGAGAATGGTAGATTTGAATTTCATTTCTGTAATGTTGAAGCCAAACTTGATCACCCAGGGAGATGAATCTTAATGTTTCAAAATATTCCAAATCCCTCATGATATCATTGAGGTTGACAAATTGTCGCCATGTTAATGTAATTCCTCTTGATGTATGACCATGAGAATTTTTGAAATGTACGTTTCCATCACGATCAACTCTGATATATTGTAGAGAGTCCAAAATCCAAGTCTTCATGATGTTATGCAAAGTTGCAGATTAGCAATATAAAAATGTCGTTTTATCATATTTTGCTTAGCAATGCGGCTACAAAGAGATTTACTAGTAATCGAGCCGCAGTCTTTTCTACTCCCATTGATCATGCACAACAGCTAAATGGGAATTGGGAAGTGGGTGTCACTCAACTTGTTTATAGCAACTGTGTCTATACTTTTGATCATGAGGTGATGACTATTAATATGAGACGTACAGCTGCTTACCAATGTGAAAAGGGCTGCCGAGTATACATTCCACAGTGGCCAAAGAAAGATCTCTTATCATGTAAAAAGTTTATATATGATTTCTTGAATAAAGCGTGTAAACATATTGCCCAATTTACTCCACACAATGATGATTATACTTATATACATCATGTAGTTGAGAAAGATTGGATTGTTGGTTTAAGTCCAAGTTTAAGAAATGATTTAGGTTACCTCGCTAGCGCCTTGACAAGCTATGATAATTTTAACGTTAATTACCACATAAGTGCTCATAAACAGTTAATATATCGAGAGGAAGCTTATTATGTAGATCTTATTCCAAAAAATGAGAAGACGTTGGTGAAGAAGATTGTGATTAAGCCAAGAAAGACAAACATGACTCCTGAAACATTATTGAAGAAATTTAATTATCTCCTTCGAGTTGATGGTAAACAAGTGGCAACATTGACTTATATTAAATCATCTAATCATATTGCAATAAGTAAATTAAATGATGATGATCTAGTATTAATTTGTTCAAAAGATTTTCATCAGTTCTTGCGACATCATTCTGCAGCTGTTCATGGAAAATTTAATATGCAACATTTACCATGTGAAAGGTCAAATCAATTTGATACAGAATGGAGCGTATCTTTATACAGAAAGTGTGTAGAGCCTTTCGGTGGTATCTTACATGAAACAAGAGTGCTGATGCCTCGCATCATTACTTCAGTTAAATTGGTTGTAGATTATTTAAATGAAGTGATTAATGACCAACATATTTCATTTTCTGAAAAAGAAGGTACTTTGTCTCTCACTATAAGTGGAAAAGGTATTGAACTAATTATGGATAAAACTCTAATGGACATTTTGGGTTTTGACCAAAATATCTTTAAAAGTGGTACTGTAACCAAAGCTAGCGCAGACATGTCGCTATCGCGTCGTATTAACTATTTTCAGATATATTCCAATATTGGTGAAGATGTACGTGTGGGAGATGTTGAAGCTCCATTGTTAGCAATGATACCATACCAGCCAAAGAGCTGCAGTATTTTATCTGAGCATACTTTCAAGAAAGTGCATTATACAAAGCTGAAATCAAACTACATCCCACAAATTGATATTGCCATTTATGACGATGCTGGTGCGTTGATTCCTTTTCATAAAGATGCTGTGACAAGTATCACACTCCATTTCCGAATGAAGAGTTAATGCAAACGTATGCTAATATATTTTTCCAATGTGAATAATATGGAAAGTGAAAATAAGGACTCGTTTCTAATCTACTTGCCCAGTAATGCTTCTATGAATAAATTTCCCAAAAATAAACCATCAGACTATCGAGTAGAATTAAATCGCCCACTGCATTTAGAAGGTGAATGGGAGGTTGGCGTTTCTAGTATTTGCTATGATAGCAATATTCAGAATGTGAATGATTTGGAAGAAATGATATTGACTCCTCGCACCCATGATGGAATAACGATGAATAATGCATTTCAGTTCCCATACAATTTAACATCAGATGGAAAGTGGAACTATGAATGGATTCAGATAAAATCAGATTCTTATGAGCCATTTGGGAATGAGAAAATTATTAAGGCATTCAACAGTGGTAATACTTCCATCATGAAGAATAAAAATCAGAAAGCTTATGAGTTTACTATCTATCATTGGAGTGGGAGACAGTTCCTCCGCTTTCATTCTTTTACTAAAGGTCTTACGCTGAGGTTGGATAGTGAATTCTATCCGCATCTCGGTTTTGGTCATGGACTACATCTAACGTCAATTGCTACTGCAAATGTTAGAAAAGTTTATTCAAATCGAATCAACAAATTTCATTATAGATTTAAAATATTTGATGAAGATGTTGTAGAATGCGAAGAACGCATCATTTTGAAAAAGCGTGGTGTTCAACCTTTATCACTTATTGAGTTAGTAAAACGATGGAATGAGACTGTGGGTAAGAAGTATGGAGAGAAAATTATGGCGGACAAAAATAAGTTGGTTATTCAGAAATATAATGACAAACTTACAGTTTATTTCTCTCCAACCTTGCGTCATTTTGTAAGACATTATACACCTATTATTGGAAGCGGTGTGGTATATGCTTCTCATGAATATCACACTAAAGCTGATTCAGTTAATGATGAATGGTGGGTGGACATCTATGGCGATCGCATCAAGAAAATTTACCAGTCTTATGAAGAATCTAAAGTTGCTATCAATATAATGCCGCGTCTATATCATACAGTTGAAAGCTTCATTCATGTAGTAAATCCTTATATACAACAGAAGTTGAAGCATGTGATGAAAAGTAAATATGATGTAAAGACACACCACATTTCGTTTTCAATTGAAAATCAACGCGTTGTTCTGAGACTGGGTGATGACATTCAATGTCAATTGAGTAAAAATTTGAAAAAACTCTTTGGTTTTTCAATGCTACAAACTGTGTTTGCTGCTGCGCATACGATTGGTATAGAAACACCAATGACACTTGATAAACATGAACAGCACCTTTACATTCAAAGTGATTTGATTCTACCTATTTCTGTTGGTGAGAAAAAAGAATACATTTTACGTGATTTCATTCATGATAAAGACGCTTCATATGGAATAGTCGAGAAGATGTTTGAATCTATTTTCTATCATCCCGTCGTCAAACAAACTATACCCTCTATTGCTATCAAAATTACCAATGGTTTACAAGAGTGCATCCATGTGAAAGATACTAAATCCCTCATAACGTTAGTGTTTCGGAAAACAAAGTGAAGTCTTTATACAACATTTATTGAAATATGTACATGAATGTGAAGGAATAGACTTTATACAACATCCACTGAAAATATATACATGAGCGCACTTCAATAAACATTGTTATATACAAAAAGTCTTTTTACTTCGTGAAGGGTGGAAATATACAGGGATAGGAAAAATGTCTTTCAGTGGAAAAGTCATCACATGGGGAATGTACAGATGTGGACACATATTCACAAGGAAAAAACAATCTCATGCGATACATAAAACAACAATGTTTATCTACAGAAATCAACATCAAAATACTAAGTTAAGGATGATTATGCTAAGACGTCTCCTGAATGTGGTAGTGTGAGTTTAATTCTTTTGGGTGGTGGTATGTTTGTGTCAGGATGTCCATGTGGAAGAGATATGTTGTGTTCTAGCCAGCACCTCTTATCCTCCCATGCTGAAAGCGCCCGTTTCCTAAAAGTATGAGTTTTGATCTCATGCGACTTAGATTTTAAGATTGTCATATTGACAAACGTTATATTTTTATTTCTATAGGCTTTCCTGAAATTCTTATGTTTCATGTTAGAGACCAATGATCTTGATATGCCTTTAGCGCGCTTAATGCTATCATCACTATCCTTTAATTTCATAGAATACATTTTAGGGCGGAGGAGAATCATTTCAGCTATCTCCTTCCCTGCTGTCTCATCCTTAAAGCAGCCAAGTTTTGCCTTATTTTTGATGGAGTATAGTGGATGATTAGCAGGATAATTTGATGTATCAAAATATCTTTCTAAAGATTTTCCTACTTCATTAAAATTTAAATCTTTTTGAGTGGTAATACCTAAAAAGAAACTATCTGTGTCACCACCCAACAAACGAACCTCTTTTACGAGAGGACACGGTTTTAGTATTTTATAGAAGAGTTGATACATTTCAAGCTTGGAGTAATCTAGAACAGCTTGACCAATATAGATGGGTTTGCACAACTCAACTTCAGATTTTATCATTTTAATACCTACAAGATCCTCATCGATTATGTCTCTATCGATGAATAGAGGTGATGAGATCAATTTGTGATACTTTTGATCATCATTAACTAGTTTGTAGTTTACGCGCTTTCTAACATCCTCCATCGTCTTACCAAATAGACTGTTGTTCTTATATTTATAAAAATCTTTTTCAAAATTATTTTGGGCTAGTGCACGTTTCTGACTGTTACTATCTATGTAGGGTTTGAGGAAGGCTTTCTGTCTAAATTTAATAATGCGGTGAACTCTTTTTAAAATCATGCCCATTTCTAAATAAAATTTTAAGATGCTAAAGTGGACTAGATAGTTTTCCTTATCATATTGAGTGAGTAAAAGTTTGCGGCAAGGCTTATACTTGGGTTGTCCACATGATTCTAAATCTTTATGAAATTGTTTCATAAAGTCGGAAAACATATCTTTACTCACTTCACCTGATTCGGGTGCGAGTGGAAAATCTACGGTTTTATGTTTAATATTATTTGGATAGATTAGATCTATCTCAAAATAATATCCCCAATCACCTTCATCTGGAATTGCTAGTATGTTGGAAGGGTTGGAGAAATGTTGAATTTCACTATCATCTAACCAGCTAAACTCAGAGTGAGGTAGCGGTTTGGATAATGAACTACCATACAAATTATTTTGGTCATAATACTTCAGATGAGTCTGGTCATTACCTACTATTTTTGATTTTAACCTATGTTTATTTACAAATGTGAGACCACCGCGAATTCCTCGCTCAAATAAATTATACATCTCTGGATCTTGTAAGAGATGAATGGTCTCACCAGTCATTTTAAAAGCAGACTTAAATGACATGGCTGGCAGACTGACAAAGTGGACGGGATCTAACTTATCTTCTTCTAATGCCACTCGTCGAAACTCCTGAAATACATCAGCCAGCAAAAATACATCTAACTTAAGGTAGGCAATCATATATTCACCAAATGTATGGCAGTCAAATTTTATCCATGCATCTTGTGCATGATCATAATCTTCGGTCTTACATTCTGCGCCGCTCAAATCATTTTTAAATTTATCTATGGGCGGAAGAGAAGTCTCGCCGAGTTTACTAATTGCATCAAAATATGCATATGGAAAGACTCCTTTCCGTGTGATGACTTCATCGGTTAGATTTGGATATTGTTTCTTAAGATTTTGTGTTAGTGGAAGAGACTTTAGATTTTGCACGAGAGAGGCCAGTGATGCAGTCATAAATTGGTAGGAATCTAAAAATTTTATATCAAAATAGACCGTCTTATTTTCTTTAGTTTTATCGACAGGCACTTTTGCTGTCATGGCCATAAACTTCTCTCTCGTTTGTGCTATTACATCAAGCTTCCACTCTTTCATTTGACCTAAACCTCCTTTTATTATCATATGGCTGTCGTAGCCCTTGAAATTATGGAAAATGACGGGTAATGTACGCCGCTTCATCCTCAGCGAAAAATTACATTTTGAACAGAGTGCGTTTCTAAATTTACCAGTGATGTGGTCATGGTCGCGCACTTTCTTAATCTTATCATCGTCAAATGTTTTCCTACATTTGGGGCAAACGTTGCAACTATCAAATTTTGCTTGATCATCTGCTGTCATATGCAATGATCTGCGATAGAGTTCACCATCATACTTTTGTTGAAATTTTACAGCCTGTTCGAGGAATTGTAGGAATTGGTAAATACAATCCTCACCTTGCCAGACGTGCATTTTATTTTTTCTATTTTGGAAATGGTCATGCCATACTTCATAGCAGGAAATGGCTGCTGGTCGATGGATGTTATCATCGATATAACATTCGATGTCAGCATAGATGACACGAAGAGGACTTAGTTCATCGCCATTCTCTCTATATGAAAACTCCTTATCTTTGGGCATGCGTTCCATTTGCAGTTTACCTCGCTTACACCACTCATAATGAGTTTCAAATTTGTTTTTACTCCTAAAGTTCCGAATGCATCTGTCACAGTAATAAATCTCTGATGAGGTAGAATTTCTTAAGTGGTGGTATAAGCGAGAGATTTTGGGAATGCCGCAGTAGTGCCATTCCTCACTATCATCCTGTCTTACTAATAAAAGGTTGACAACATGATCATAACAACTCGAACGCGAGTTGTAGCGCACACCCTTCAATCCCTTTTCCCAAACATGGAGAACTATTTTAATGTTGTTCAATTTTTCAAATTTTTCTATATCTTTAATTTTCATATCGTCACTATTACAGTCATCGAAGTTTAATTCATTCTCCCACTGCCTATAGCTATATGTACGATTTCGATTCGCATTGATGTCATTATAGTGGAGAATGGAGAGGACAGCATATTTAAAACATTGCGATTCGCAATCGACATTGATGACTGCTGTTTTGTTTTTTAAATTTTTTGGAAGTTTAAAGGAGCCTCGACCACTATGATTTCCTAATAAACTGATTTTAAATAAGGCGGACTCAATGCCGTCAAAAATGAGACCGCTATCGCGCTCGTTAAATTTATCAATATTTAATTTTAATCCTTGGATGTGAAAATTTATCCAAGACTCATAGTCTACAACCTCGGTTGCAGGAGAGGAGGGTATGTGAAACTCCAACCTCTCTATTATTTGTCCAGTATGGTGGTCGATTTTTACATATTTTATTTTAAGATAGATGAGCGCCTTCATCCTAAAATTGTCTAAATTGTTGAAGAGCGCTTCTATCAATGATGAATTTTGATGAAACCATTCCTCAAAGTTAGCAATGGTTTCTGAGGAGTCCATCTGGTAGTTCCTCACTAAATTATTTATGGACACTTCAGTGAGTTGGATAGAGGAGGTACCGTTGGTGTAGCTATCGTTCGTGTGTGTATGTTGAAGTCTGTGCGAAGATAGTTCAAAACGTGTCTCGAAAGACTGAGCGCACAAGTCGCAAGAAAAGGAGACGACGTTAACAGAATCATCCCCACCTCCGGAGATTGATGCCGGCTTAGGTCGACAAACACCTCGCTTGATGTGTCGGGTGAGATCCCATTTCCTCGTGAAGATGTGCCCACAGTCAGCACATTCCCACTCGTTACCATGTCGCGACAGTTCTGAGCTGGAACTCACATCACCTGAAAGAGAAATCATTCTATCATCTCTGTTCAAGCCTCAGTGTATTGTTGCAACCTACCTTGACTCAATAACTCTAAACTTTCCTCGAGAAGGGAGGGCGTTGGTGATGAAGTTGATGCCTGAAATTGAGGAAGATGCTATGAACCACACGTTTGAGGGAGATGAGAGAGGAAATCTTCAACTTACCATTTCAATGAAATCAAGTTTAAGGTTGATGCTTCAATAAGATAGAGACTTCACTCAATTAATATGTCTCAAATTTGGAATTCACTTGTACACCTCAAATAATAGCAGAATTCGCTAGAGAATACTTCACTTATACGTCTCAAAGACAGAGTGAAATGACACGGATGTCACTTTGCTTATATCCTTTCATGCTCATCATTCATTGGCTGTTCATTCTGATTGGTTGCTTGTTGATACTTAAGAATTAGAAAAATGTTAAAGTTATCATTATTCAAAGTCAGCATTTCAAAGACAACATGACAAGTCCTCCAACAACACCAAATGCCGCATTGGAGTTCTCCTCTCCATGCACATCAGCAAAGGTGCTCGTTACACCAAATGCACCAAGAAAGGCGAAGGTGGAGAAGACATACAATCTCGACAATATACGAAAGTTATCGGAGGACGATGAAGAGGAGTTGCCCGACCTAACAGGCATACGGTGGAAATATTTACAATATGATGTCGAAGGGGTGATGGAGATGACCAGCAAGTCGCAGTTGCATCAAATATGGGAGTGGTACACCCCTAACTCCCAACCGCGAACCGTGGCGGAGTGGGCGTACATTGACAACGTGAGGGACGCTGCAGAAGAACGTTTAAAGCAGCTCAACTGTTTTTGTGATCTATGTGAAGTCAGACTCTGGGACGATATTGACGATGAAGACCTTTTAAAATACATGCCATAATAAATGTTTATTTCGTATTATCTTTGCTTTCATACTGACTTACTTGAATGGGGCTTTAGTGAATAATTTAACCATGTATACTTTTTCATTTGGAAATAGTAGCACGCTTAGTTTAACTTGCAAATCTTATAACATTTCATATGGGTGATAATGGTAGATGAAATAGTGTTAAATAAAATTAAGATAGCTTACATGATTCTGGGATAGCAATCGACTGCGATCCATGTGTAAAGAGCTTGTTAGACTATGGAAGAGAGAAGTGTGTTATGTTGCGTGTGGCGCGTGAGTGTCCTCCCTTTCATTCCATTCATCAATTCGTCTCATTGATAGAGACAGGTAGAACTCATGGCTCTCATAACGTATGCAATGGAAAGTTTTAGGCAACCTTCGACAGTTGGCTAAATGTCGCCCTGGCGCGAATGCATACTACGTTGAGACAGAGGCAATCACTTGCAAACATGACGCAGAGAGGTTTAACAAGATTGACCATTGCCGAATGTCCCTTGCGGTATACATAGCTACGGGTTTCACCGCCGCCCTTTACAGGAACGCCCGTCGAAAGGAAGTATTACACCGAACTTCATTTGCAACGTTCAAGTTGACTGATAGCAGATTCAACTTAATGATAGTATTCGCCAGTCCGAAGACTGCCCAGGGCAAACCGCGTGGAGGTTCTATCATGTCTTGCCCCATGGTGGCCCTTAAGAGAGCCGATGGTTCATTCTCGGGATTAGGTTGACTATTGGCTTGAATAGTCAAGGGGTATGACGGTTAGATTGTCATAAACCCTATACCGCCGAGGTCGTACTGGTGCATCCGGCACCTTTCGGATGCGGGTGGTATTTGGAGTCCACACCTCATCCGTCCAAATGATCCTCTTGATCTTCCCCTTCTTCTCATCCTCATCCCACTCGTCGAGGATGACGAACTCGGGAATGGCGTTATCTTCATCAATGAAGACGGGAATGTTGTCGGCAGATGTGGCTTCCATCGTGACTTCAAATTGAATGAGAAGCGCTACAATCTTCTGGCTTATATAGGGTTTTCAACAATGAATTGCTCAACAGCGAATCAGAATGCTTCAGGGATAGCAATCGACTGCGATCCATGTGTAAAGAGCTTGTTAGACTACGGAAGAGAGAAGTGTGTTATGTTGCGTGTGGCGCGTGAGTATCCTCCCTTTCATTCCATTCATCAATTCGTCTCATTGATAGAGACAGGTAGAACTCATGGCTCTCATAACGTATGCAATGGAAAGTTTTAGGCAACCTTCGACAGTTGGCTAAATGTCGCCCTGGCGCGAATGCATACTACGTTGAGACAGAGGCAATCACTTGCAAACATGACGCAGAGAGGTTTAACAAGATTGACCATTGCCGAATGTCCCTTGCGGTATACATAGCTACGGGTTTCACCGCCGCCCTTTACAGGAACGCCCGTCGAAAGGAAGTATTACACCGAACTTCATTTGCAACGTTCAAGTTGACTGATAGCAGATTCAACTTAATGATAGTATTCGCCAGTCCGAAGACTGCCCAGGGCAAACCGCGTGGAGGTTCTATCATGTCTTGCCCCATGGTGGCCCTTAAGAGAGCCGATGGTTCATTCTCGGGATTAGGTTGACTATTGGCTTGAATAGTCAAGGGGTATGACGGTTAGATTGTCATAAACCCTATACCGCCGAGGTCGTACTGGTGCATCCGGCACCTTTCGGATGCGGGTGGTATTTGGAGTCCACACCTCATCCGTCCAAATGATCCTCTTGATCTTCCCCTTCTTCTCATCCTCATCCCACTCGTCGAGGATGACGAACTCGGGAATGGCGTTATCTTCATCAATGAAGACGGGAATGTTGTCGGCAGATGTGGCTTCCATCGTGACTTCAAATTGAATGAGAAGCGCTACAATCTTCTGGCTTATATAGGGTTTTCAACAATGAATTGCTCAACAGCGAATCAGAATGCTTCAGGGATAGCAATCGACTGCGATCCATGTGTAAAGAGCTTGTTAGACTACGGAAGAGAGAAGTGTGTTATGTTGCGTGTGGCGCGTGAGTATCCTCCCTTTCATTCCATTCATCAATTCGTCTCATTGATAGAGACAGGTAGAACTCATGGCTCTCATAACGTATGCAATGGAAAGTTTTAGGCAACCTTCGACAGTTGGCTAAATGTCGCCCTGGCGCGAATGCATACTACGTTGAGACAGAGGCAATCACTTGCAAACATGACGCAGAGAGGTTTAACAAGATTGACCATTGCCGAATGTCCCTTGCGGTATACATAGCTACGGGTTTCACCGCCGCCCTTTACAGGAACGCCCGTCGAAAGGAAGTATTACACCGAACTTCATTTGCAACGTTCAAGTTGACTGATAGCAGATTCAACTTAATGATAGTATTCGCCAGTCCGAAGACTGCCCAGGGCAAACCGCGTGGAGGTTCTATCATGTCTTGCCCCATGGTGGCCCTTAAGAGAGCCGATGGTTCATTCTCGGGATAATTCAAGGACTCAAGCTTGCCGCTTCGCCTCCGGCTCGTTCACGGAAGCAGGTGGTCGCTTCTCTTTGATATCTGTAAAGAAAGAAGTTGTTAGTTATTATCTTGAACTCTAAGTTACTTGTTTTAAACTTACAGATCTTCTCAGGACGTGGCTCGAACAGGAATCCTGTGATCGCCTCCTTGTGGTCGAATGTAAAGTGAAGGCATTCGATACCTTTTTTAGCCCTGCTATAACACATCTCGTCTCTGCCACGTTCACAGAGGAGCGGTCTTGCGGGCACACGTCCTTTCTTGTCAAGGGGAATGTGGAGGCGACTTGATCGTCGAGTACTGCTACTCATTACTTGCTGGTGCAGCTCCTGATTAGTCGCCACCACCTTCCCCAACTGCTTTCGCAGCCCTTCCACCTCCTCCCTCATCTTTCTTAACTCCTTCTCCTGACTCTCTCTCTCGATGAGGAGCTGCTCTTCTTTAGCCTTACTAGCGAGGTGCGAGAACCTCTCGCGATCGAGCTCTCCTTCTTTCTCAAAAAGACTAGCTTGAGTCTTCTTGAGCTCCTGAGTGACTCGCGAGAGGTTCTCGGAACTCGCTTTATAGAAGAAACAGTCCCTCTTCCACACCTCCAACTCATTCTTCAGCTTGTCATAGTTATCAACCAGTGGTGGGCGCATAATGAAGTTGCGACATTGAGCCGCAATCCCACCACTGGTTGATAACTTAGCCGGCTGCACCTCGCTATCGAGGTCAACGTCCCTCACCGCCTCTACCTCGCTATCGAGGTAGACACTCTCGACTAGGTCAACCTTCGTCGAGCCTTTATCCTCCTCCTCTTCCTCACTGTCGCTGCTACTTGTAGCCGACTCATCGCTAGAGGAGGAGGAGGAGGATTTACTCGACTTCGGAGAAGACTCAATCGGAGTGGGTGAGAGAGCCTTTGCTGGCATGCTAGAAGATGGAGCCTCTGCTGTCGTGATAGACTCGACAGCAGACTGAGTCTCTAGAATCGGGGTGGGCGAGAGAGCCTTTGCTGGTGCACAAGATGAGGGAGGCTTTGCTGACGTGATAGCCTCGATAGCACACTGAGTCTCCAGAGCTTTCAACTCTGAGCTGAAGAGACTTTGCTTCGCCTCCTCAGTCAGCTCTGGTTGACTGCAGCTGCTATGCTTGGCATGCCACTCCGGTAGCGTCTCGACAAGGCGAGATGCATTATGGCTGCTACAAAAGTATCGAATGCCCCCTACCATTCGCTTATGTGCACAAGAATGCTTCTTAAAGGCATCGCTACGAAAAATCTTTGAACAGACGCAAAGCTTAAAAGCCGTCTTTGCATTGTTGTAGTTAACCATTTTCTGAAGTGAAAAGGGGAAAACAATGATTATAATTCCGTAAACGTTTGATAGCAAACGATTGATTCCTAGTTTATAAAAACGGAAAAGAATGATTTTACACTTAGTGAGGAATGATAGATTTGAGTGTAGTGAGTGGCACTAGATCCCGTCGACAGCCCGAAGGCCTTGTACTGATCACTAGGGAAGTGAGAGATCTTCCCCGATACCCGCTCTTTACAGCTGAAGACATCATTGTCACTGCCCCGAAGTGGTAACAGGAACGCCGAGTCAAAGGTAGTGATCAGTAGCTGGGATCCAACCCCTCAAAGCTGCCTTAGACTTAGTTACATTTCAAATCTGATAGCAGATTTGAACTCAGCATACTTGAAAACCTTAGTCTACATGTTAAAACTTTGAAAAAACTGAAAATTAAGAATTTTTAAAAAATTCCGCATTTTACTACTCATACTACTTTTAAAAAATTTTATCAGTAGTAAAGACACTATCAAACTCTATCACACAAACTTTGAAGTAAGAAGATAGCTTGCCTACTTCAAAAGATAGAGTCCTTTGCAACCCGATATCGGGAGCTCAGAGCGACGACCGTCGCTTACCTCGTCTTTCGATGAAGTGATCAGACTTGCGTTGTCGGGGGTTTATATATGCTCGGAAGAAAACTTAAAATGGCTCTATCTCCGAAAGTATTCATCGTAGCGACATGCGGTTTGTTGCAAACGATTTGTCTCATCATTCTTTACAATATGACACCTGAACCATTCTCATATGACCACGGGAAGTTGGTGTGTCAGCACATGACCATGTAACATGCCACAAGTGAAAAAATTCCTAAGTGTGGGAGCTCCAGTGTGGTGAAAATTTTGAAAAATTTAAAACTTCCGAATTTTGACCTGGGACCTTTACCAAAACATTTTCCATCAAATTTCGCTGACGTCCCCCCCCCTCTGGACAGCTTGCTTCGATCTTGGCTTCTAGTGGACGGATTTTGTCGAGTGAGGTGTCATTTGAAAGCTAAGAGTGAGACAAATTCACTGAAACAAACGGCTTGTTCCTATCTGTCTTCGTTTACATGTGAGACGCCATTTAAGATTTTAGGTCGGAGCTCACCTGAAAAAATCCTAAGTGTCAGAGTGACTTTGTATGGGAAAAATTAAAAATTTTCCAAAGTGTGGAATTTCGACCTGGGACCTTTACCAAAGTTTGTTTCATCAAATTTCGCTGACCCCCCCCCTTTGTTCTAACTTTGGTTCTAGTGGACGGATTTTGTTCGTTCGACTTGCATTGGAAAGAGGATGAAACACTGCTCGACCGCATTTTTCGTTGCGAGTCAATCGGAGCAGCCGTTCAAAAGTTAGAGCGGTTACAAGATTTTAGGTCGGAGCTCACCTGAAAAAATCCTAAGTGTCAGAGTGACTTTGTATGGGAAAAATTAAAAATTTTCCAAAGTGTGGAATTTCGACCTGGGACCTTTACCAAAGTTTGTTTCATCAAATTTCGCTGACCCCCCCCCTTTGTTCTAACTTTGGTTCTAGTGGACGGATTTTGTTCGTTCGACTTGCATTGGAAAGAGGATGAAACACTGCTCGACCGCATTTTTCGTTGCGAGTCAATCGGAGCAGCCGTTCAAAAGTTAGAGCGGTTACAAGATTTTAGGTCGGAGCTCACTCTGACACTTAGGATTTTTTCAGGTGAGCTCCGACCTAAAATCTTGTAACCGCTCTAACTTTTGAACGGCTGCTCCGATTGACTCGCAACGAAAAATGCGGTCGAGCAGTGTTTCATCCTCTTTCCAATGCAAGTCGAACGAACAAAATCCGTCCACTAGAACCAAAGTTAGAACAAAGGGGGGGGGGGTCAGCGAAATTTGATGAAACAAACTTTGGTAAAGGTCCCAGGTCGAAATTCCACACTTTGGAAAATTTTTAATTTTTCCCATACAAAGTCACTCTGACACTTAGGATTTTTTCAGGTGAGCTCCGACCTAAAATCTTGTAACCGCTCTAACTTTTGAACGGCTGCTCCGATTGACTCGCAACGAAAAATGCGGTCGAGCAGTGTTTCATCCTCTTTCCAATGCAAGTCGAACGAACAAAATCCGTCCACTAGAACCAAAGTTAGAACAAAGGGGGGGGGTCAGCGAAATTTGATGAAACAAACTTTGGTAAAGGTCCCAGGTCGAAATTCCACACTTTGGAAAATTTTTAATTTTTCCCATACAAAGTCACTCTGACACTTAGGATTTTTTCAGGTGAGCTCCGACCTAAAATCTTAAATGGCGTCTCACATGTAAACGAAGACAGATAGGAACAAGCCGTTTGTTTCAGTGAATTTGTCTCACTCTTAGCTTTCAAATGACACCTCACTCGACAAAATCCGTCCACTAGAAGCCAAGATCGAAGCAAGCTGTCCAGAGGGGGGGGGGACGTCAGCGAAAAATTTTTATCTCCGATTGCTTTCAAATTCACCATACAGATGCAGAATTTCACGCTGAATCCGAATCTGGCCTCCGTTTTCACATCCGAGGCCGCGTTTGGACACTACACACCAAAACATACCACAGTTTAACCAAGACAACCTAGACGGTCGCCCACGTCAACCTAGACGGTCGCCCAAGTCCACCAGGCGGTCGGACACAGACACCCAAGACTCACACACTGACGGTCCAGAGGGGGGGGGACGGCAGCGGAACCTCGCCGGCACATCACGACACTGGCGGACCAGAGGGGGGGGGACTCAGCGATGGCGGCCATCTTGCGCTATCTGGTGTTCGCCGTTTTCTTACTACTCATGTATATTGGTCTTATAGCCCGAGCGATACAGAGGCACACAGCATTTCCAACCCATATGTTCAATCTGAGACGATGTTGTTTTGGTCTAACATAATAAACTCGTGTAGTAATCGATAGCTGCGCAGGAAAAAGTCTACACAACAGTGCAGTGTACAGCATTTCCGAGGTGAATCACAGTGATGCTGACAACGCGTTCCAGTCAACTCGAGAGATGACGCATTTTACTAATTTATTGTTTAAGAAACTTCCCCATTGAGTTTTGGAGTGCATAACATTGAGACTGATCACAGATCTGTGACAGTTGACGGCGTTGCACATAATTCGCACGCTCGGTGTATGACGCTAGATATCAAATACATTAGAAAATGTCAATTGCATGTCAGGCCGCACCTCGTAAGATTTCAGATCACTCAGTATTGAGCCTTCGCATCCCGTAGTCTAGATATCCCTGGGCATAGTCACTAAAGTTACAATAATGAACAATGTAAGACTTGTGGAGTTGTCCATTGTCCACCGTGGTTGATTCATGCATCACAGTGATGTGATCAATCTTGGTCCAGGCCCATGCAGCTTCACAGGAATCATAATTTAAATACAGTGTATGCACATTAAGTCGGTAGTGTAGTTCAAAGCAATAATGAAGGAGAATCTCAACCACATCTGACAGTGCACAGTGGTACCCATACTGTACCTTGGCAGCTTGCGTTTCTGTAAGTGCTTTCCCTCGGCGTAAATGTAACAGGGCTCGACGGTACGCTTCTTTCCCTTCATACCGGGAATGATTCATCCAGTGACATCTGCGACGCATATGTTCCTTATAGCCAAGTCTATACAGTTCACTATCCCGCATACATGAGGCGAATATATTCCAATGAGAGTCAATGCGTTGAGACCATTCGGGGAGAGAAATACTATCCATGGTCACTTTTTCCAAGAGTTTTATGCTTTTCAACCAAGCTCTTTCCATCTCCGATAATCCATTCCCTACAATCAGTTCCGCGTCTCCATACTCGCGTGTCATTTCATGGACCCAGCAATTAAAACGGTGAATAATCACACTCTCTTCTGCACCACATTTCCCAATCACACGTGGGTTGAGACCATGAATAAATTGAGTCGCAAAATCATCACATCCCGATGTCTCATGTTTGATAAAGTCATGGAAGCGCGATGTAATGGTCACATATCCGGTCGGTTTATCGTCTCTGGGCGTATAATGACACCAAATGGCAGCGACTTCCTGCATGGGATCTCCTTCCGTATCAAATACGATGAAATTGCGCACCGGCTTCTTCTGCTCCACCCACCATTGTTGTACTTTAGGATGATAAAATGTAATGGTATAAGAACCTTGCATAAGCTCGCCCAAATGCTAAATCCGACGCATCGTGAAATGAATCTCACCTTGTGTGTCTCGACTTATATACCCGTCCCTAGGGTGGTGTACAACATGATTGGTTTAGCGATGATGACGTCTCCTTTGACGTTTTCCACCTCCTGATATTTTATTCGCTATAGCACTTGCGCCTGCGGCACCGGCTGCATCCGCTGCTCCCAACGCTACAGCTTTCCCTGCGGCAATAAGTGCAGGGATGAGGGGAGCTAAAAATGGGAGGATGCCTCCTCTTTGTTTACGACTCCCGCGGTAGATTCCACCTTTTTGTCTTCGACTCCCACGGTAAATACCCCCTTTTTGACGACGGCTTCCGCGATAAATACCTCCACGTTGCATGATTGCTGTGTTAGGCTAGATGTCTCTACTTAGTTCTTCATTAATAGTTTCCCTAACGTCTTTAACTTTCCTAACTTGTTCCTATTTAGATCACGTTTCAACCGTTGCCATTCTTCCTTTATCATTTGATTATTGGATTTATAACGTGGTCGCCACGCTGCTGGTAACAACGTATTGCCCAAATGACGTCGAATCAATTCGCCTTTATGTCTCTGAAAAGCTTCACGTCCTCTACGATGCAGTTGAGATTTTATATACCGTTTCACATGTCTTACAGTTCCTCCTCTCTGGCGTCGTTTACGGCGTGTCATGATTAATGTTTACGCTTCCCAATCATAACTTAGTCACAACAATAGGAGATTGATCACTACATTTATTCATCATCCAAATCTACATTATACGTGAACCAATTCAATTGGTTCTTCAAAACAATAGGTTTCAGAGGTCTCCCTCGTTTCTTACTAAAGTCAAATAAATAATTGCGTGGGTCCCGATTTCTATTCTCTGGTCGAAGCGAGGCTTGGGGGACACTGTTCACTTCCTTGGGTGGATTCGGTTGACTCTCATATATCCGTTTCAACTTTTCGCGCTGATTTTTCCATATCTTCTTGGCCATATGCTCCTTATGCAGCGAGACAAATTGACGGACCTTCTCTTCCTCCACGTCACGATGTAGCATCTCACCACAAACACACATATAGACAAAGTTGTCGCATGCCTCATTCGTCTTGCTCTACGACGGTTTCCTTCCACACACCTCCTTATGTTTTTTGCAAACATGTTCCCATAAGAAGAGTGCTTGGTACATGTTATGACACCAGGGACAGCGTGCCAACTTCACTTTTGACAAGTCGTACGGATATGAATTCGTACTCTCCGACTCCACTGGGCGATTCGGGTCCAAGGGTTCAGTGGGCATATACATGCTCAAATAGGGACATAAATGTTCATTCCATTCATTCTCCTCCTCCTGTATCTTCTCATCACAGTACCTGCACCGACCCACACATGGCTGTTTATGGTAAGCTTCCATATTATAGTCTTGTTTGCAAAGCAGGCAGGTGAACTCACTCTCCTTGTCGCCCCTATCCAGTGAGCACTGATGATCGGTAGTCCACCATTTCCCACAACGATCGCAATACTCCTTCCCTATCTCCTTGCGTCCATGACGGATGCATTGTGAAAACAGTCGGAAGCGTTTATTGCAAAACTCGCACTCATAATAGGGTTGAGGGCGGGGACGGACTGTGGTTCGCCTCTTCTTTGTTGGTGGCTCCATTATATCGTGGTTCAGATCATGTATCTTACGTAAACAATGAACCAAACCCAATGTCAATCTGCATACACAAGATTCCTCCAAAATAACGACACTCCAGTTGAGAACGTAACTTCTTCTGCAACGAATCAATCAGTTCTTCCACGTCCTAATCGTCACCAATGTTCAAATAGCGATAGGACACGTCCAGTGCACCTTTGGGGAACTTTGCAGATGTTCGAATATCAAACAAGAAGCGTGGTCCATACAGTATTACATTCAACAACTGAATACGAAGCTCTGCAATAATCTTCTCTAACGACACACTCTTCTCCTTTGTCGGAATAATATACAGTGTATTACAGTCTCGTTCCACAATAAAGTCTTTCGATGAATAAGGTGTATAGGATATCTCCTCCTTGGGATGACGTGTCTCAGCCAGAGGGCGTAACGTTAATGTTGTCGACATATGATGAGAATGATTTTCTCTGACAGCGCCTTTCCTTATATCCCCTGCTGTGACTCATCACACGTGCTCGGCGCCGCGTGCTCCGATTGGTGCTCCGTGCTCTTACCCCAAGTGCGCCGATGTGTAGGCGTGTGCTCCGATTCCTGTCCTCTTCGCTACCCGTGCTCTGATGCGTGGGCGTGTGCTCCGATGACAGAGCAGGACATGTACTTAAGTGCAAATTGGGGTGTAAGGGGCTAGACTGTCCTACTAGTATTATTTAGATTGACGCCTGACCGAACGAGACTGGTTGTGACACATAAGAATTTGATTTTCGGGTTCAGCGATTCAAGATCTACACTTCCATGACAACAAACCTTTTGTGCTCGAATTTAGGGAGAAAATGTTGGTATCTCCCGGACTACATGATCAGTAAGTCACCTGTGCTGCTCGCAGTAAAACTCAAAATTTGGATTTGCGCGAGCGCTTTCGAGGTCCGTCAGACATCATAATCACTTGCTACTCGATGAATTTCTGATTGAATACATACTGTAGTTTACTCACTCTCGACAGGAAAGTTCTAATAATAAATTCGCATGACACTTTGATGCACCTGGCGGTTATCATGACATGTTTACCACTCGCAAGGACTTCTAAATATAGTACTGATGTCAGGACGCGCGCTATAGATTCATTAGGGAAACCCAGCGAGGCTGGTAACTTGAGTCACAGTGCTTGAGGTAATTCACTGAGGCTGTTGTGAACAGTTATTTGTCTCAGTCAGCTAACAATCATATGCTGCACGTCGCGAGGCGGTGAAGTTAACTTGTCTTACTTCGTTGGTATGCTGTGTATTCTGCGAATATTTATACATTAAGTATCCTCAATATGCCACGGAAATGCAGCGTGGGTTACTGCAATAGTAATTACGACTCTACGACAGAACGCTTCAAAATATACGGTTTCCCATCAAGTGAGGCAGATCGTCAACGATGGATCGACTCGCTACCAAACAAATTGGAAAAAGTGACTAATAATATGGGTGTATGCGAGAAACACTGGCCTCCGAATACTCCTATGACTGACTCTCTTCGTTATCCTCGTCCTCTAGGACCACCCTCGGTATTTCCATCCTGTCCACCGTCTGTTTTGCGGACTGTGAATAATCCGAGAAACATTGACAGTAGAAAGATATCTGCGGAAAAACGTTCATTACAGGAAGACGAGTGGGAGGTATTTATCGACAGAGACAGAATTTCCTCATGGACAGATTTCGTATCTTCAGCAAAAGCTATTGCATATGAGCAAGGTGTCTTTTTTGCTTCAGCTTACGATGAATTACTTGTTAAGTTCATACAGTTTGATAGCAACGACGATGTTAATTTCGTTATTACGATTAACTCCGATTTCTCCGTAAGTGTGTCTCATTACTCCGACAATTTGGACTTCCGCAAATTTTTCGGCTTTCAATCGAAGTTGGAGTATTATTCACAACTGGAGGCCCTGATTACAGCAGTGAAGAATGCAGAAATTTCCTGGCAACATCTTGTTGTTGCCTGTGTAAACTTTCTTCGAACAAAAATGGATCTCTGCGACGCTGTTATCGACGACGAAGAAAAGATTCTATTCTTGGTAGAGCAGTTGCTCTATATAGCGAAGCCATCTAGAGAGTATACTGCGTCAACTCTGAAAGTAAGTTTACGTTTACTTTTAAACGGTAAGCGAGCTTATGAGTCTTTAAGAAAGCTGTTGTTTCTTCCACATCCCAAAACATTGAAAGCGCATTTTGGAGGATTAGGAGATGTAGGAAATTTGTCTGATGCCAGGAATACATTAATTACTGTGTTGAGTAGGTTTTCTGGACTGCAGAAAAAGTTCTGTCTTCTTTATGATGAAGTATACATAAAGCCATCTGTGCGATTTAGAGGATGCCATTTGATAGGACACTCAGAGGACAATCCTGAGCAACCCGCTCGGAGGCTTTTTACATTGATGATAAAACCATTGATGAGTCGAGAGAGTTTCGTTCTGAGATTAGTACCGGTTTATTCGCTAACATCTCCATTTCTCAAAGTCGTTCTAGAAAAGACAGTCTCTTTGATAGAGAATGTGGTGCAAAGGTTCTTGCTTTTATTTGCGACTGTGCATCCATAAACCTGAAAGTGTATCGTGAATTTGTTGTGTCGAAAGATGTACCTTGGATAGGGAAAACTTCAAGTTCTACGGAGCCGATCTTTTTGTTGCACGATACTGTCCATCTGCTAAAAACCATAAGAAATAATTGGATATCAGAAAAGACTAAGGAGCTAGAAATCAATTTACCTGATGGTAAGACCACCGCACGTTGGTCTGATCTTGAAGAACTGTATAGAAAAGAATCGTGTAATATTATCAAGAGGACAAAATTGACAAAAGAAACGATCTTCCCACCCAACCTAGCCTTGCAAAAAGTATCATTAGTTTTAAACATCTTCAACGAAAGAACAGTAGCTGCTTTAATCCAAGACGATAAAAAAGATACAGCAAAATTCATTGACATAATTCTAAAATTCTGGAAAATTGTAAATGTCAAAAACCCTAACTTACACGTAGTTCTGAATGATGATGTTAGACGACCTTTTTCCAGCAGCAGCGACCATCGATTCGATTTCTTAGAATCTTTGTCAAATTCGATCAGTAAGATGCCAGGGGAAAGGGGCAACATGCGGATTAAATCCTTAACTTCTGTAACGAGAAATACTTTGACACAGACAATCATGGGACTGATATCTCTGTCTAAACATCTTCTTTCTGAAAATGCCTGTCGATACCTAATGTTGGGTATTTTTCAAACCGACCCACTAGAAGGAGAGTTCGGCATTTATCGCCAATCAAGCGGCGGGAACTACTTCATTGCATTTGAGCAAATCTTGCAAGCAGCCAGTATTAGACGAATGCAATTATTTCAGCGCCTTCAGATTCCCGAAAGTGAAATATCCTCTTGTAATCGTCCTTGTTGCAAAGATGACATTAGTGATGAAGAGGTTGACCTGATAACGAAATACCAGAGCACATGGATAGCATAAGTGTTGATGAGAGACAATCAATTTACTTTATCTGTGGCTATATAGCATACTATAAGGAAGGATTGCAATCCATTTGTCCAACCAACCCGCATGATTCGGAATTTACAACTTTAGTCAGCAGAGGGAAATTGTCTTATCCATCTGATGATCTCTTTCAAGTTTCTCTTCTTTGTTATTCTTTTTTCAAGGAAAGTTCTGACTACAAGTGTTCTCAACGCCTCGCTAAGATATTTTCTTTGATATCACTTTTATTTTGCTTTGAAATTCCCAAGCTGAGAAGTGTATCATCAAGACTCAGCAATCTGTTTCTGAAAGGGTTGATCAATCGCTCTAATGATTTGATACGTGATAAAGTGAAGAACACTTCCGCCCGGCGTAAGCGCAAGCTTCAATCATGAAAACAATTTTTGTAAATTATGCTTTTTGTTGATTGTAATGGAGCAATACAGAATGCATATTTGTCTATTTCTCGTGTTTTTCACTCTTGTATTGAATTCTGGGTTGCTTGATATAGTGACTTAAATAATGTGGCCTACATTGTACGCGATTCTTAATTTCTTAAACAAACGAAAATCGATATTTTAAGTTACTGGAAAACTAATTTCTACTTTAAGTTTGGTCAAGCTCACGCTCTATAAATAGGGGAGACAATAGACGTTTATATTTTTAGCATAACAGTCAAAGATGTAGACTGCAACTGCAACAGTATTAGAAAGAATGATTCTAATAATTTCGAGTACACGTAGAATACAATTAGTCTATGTTGAAAATTTTGTACTCGAGGAAAATTAATTATGTTAATTATGTAAGTTACGGCAGGCTTATTTCACTAAGTAGACCAACAGAAACAATATTAAGTACACAATGAACATACATAAACTCTTATCACACACACACAGCATCGCTCTTCCTTCAGATATCAAAATCATAGTCAAATCGCATTATTTCATGTACATGTATATTGTACATTCTTTCACTTTCTTGGTTTTTGTGTATGTACAATGTATGTAAGGATGTAAGTCACTACTATTCATTCTCAATTTGTTGGTTGACACTCGACAGTCTTGCAACCACAGATTTGTGCTTGCAACAACAGTAGCCTTTCAGTCAGCCTCGCTGGGTTTCCCTAATGAATCCGTAGCGCGCGTCCTGACATCAGTACTATATTTAGAAGTCCTTGCCACTCGTGATCTCGTTCCAAGACACAGATTGGGACATGATTTCCAAGAATTCTTACTTGTGTATATAATTGGTTTTCACGCTTAATCAGCTGCCATTCTACTTGTGTATTCGCGTGAAATGACAATGCTATCTGTTCGTGCTCTTCATCTACTAGTGTGGTGGACCGCAATACACGCCAGTGACGATGGTGATTTTTCAACTCAAGAGAAGTCTTCTCCTTCGCATCTTACATATAGAGATGTTATTTTCATAATTCTCTGTTCGTTTGCTGTGACTGTGCTTCTTTTCGATGAAGTTATCAGAATATACCTACATAAAGTTCAATTCTTCATCTGGCACCCCCTCCTCCTCTGCATTTCTTTCTATGTAATGTTTTCTCCGGGACAGAGTTGCTCTATGCGGCTATTTTGTTTTGTCATGACTGTGGTTGCTACTTACAAGATCAAGAAAATCTTTTACAGAATCAACTACATGGAATGGCAGCATGTCACAAGTACTCAACAACCTGTTGAAAATTTCTTGAAATCTCTGACAAATTTTGAAGTGACTCGTCTGCTAGCAGCAAGTTTATTAGCAAAATTTATATCTGATGTATATATGAATCAAGAAAATTGCGAAGTCATGGCAGTTTTCGGCTTTGTTTGTTCATTCATCGGTGTCATCGGAACGCTGCATGAAAGGTGGAGTGTAGACAGACATTTTGTTCATATATGTTATTTCTCTCACGTATTCAATCCTCTATGTGGTGTCGTTGCAGCAAAAGGCAAAGTGACATTGCTTTGTGTTATCTTCGGCCTACCACTATCGTATTCATTATTCAGAGACTTCTTTGAAATTGAAAGCAAATTGAAAAATATTGAACAATTTAGATATCCACTTAGAAATTCGAGAAGCATTGAAACATTGTCACAAGAACAAACAGCAAGAATTTTGATATGCATATTAATTTATGAGATTTTCCATTTCTACATCAACTGCAATAAATCGGTTGTCAACTTCTTCACTCACTACATCAAGCTTACATGGAATTGAATATCATCAATTTGTTTGCATAAATAAATAAGTAGCAGCTTTTTGTGTATTAATTTTTTCTCTCATGGACAGCTATGGAGAATTTGAATGGAAAACTTATATAAGAAACACAAAACATAGATAAATAGCTGATCTTCTGCTTCATTTTTTAGAAAATGATACACCTAACGTTGACGTGGATATGATTGATAACCTGACTCTGTCGTACGCAGATGACCCACTGTAATTGCATGTGCTGGATTTAATCTCTTCGGATAACACACAGAGTGAGTGAGTATGTTAGGTAGAGCAACAGCTCAGTATTAAATAAATCCCCAATGTAATATAAGTCTTGATTTCATTGAATCAATCAATTTCGATCAATCAAATGAATCAGCTTCAATCAACTAAATCAATTTCGATCAATCAAATGAATCTGCTTCAATCAACTAAATCAATTTCGATCAATCAAATGAATCAGCTTCAATCAACTAAATCAATTTCGATCAATCAAATAAATCAGCTTCAATCAACTAAATCAATTTCGATCAATCAAATGAATCAGCTTCAATCAAATAAATCAATTCCAATCAATCAAATGAATTAATTTCGATCAATGAGTCAATTGAATCGATTTCATTAAATCTTCTTCTTGTCCAATGCTGCATGTGAGGTGTGCATTCCGCACTGCTCTGTAGAAATAACCAAGGAAATGACATAATAGCAATAAAGAAGAAAGATTAATATTCAACGAATCCTTTGATTAACTGATTACTTTGGAGAAGTGCTTTTTAATTTGTTTCGATGGAAGGGACACCAGTTTTGATAATGAGAACTATCTTCCTACTCTCGTCATTTAACAAATTATCTCAAAAATCACAACCAATCCTTCAAGATACATCTGTAATGGATCCACACTATTATTCAGATAAGAAATAAAACTAAAATAGTGAATCATAAAATCAATTATTCATTCAACCTATCATGCCGTATTATTTTATTGCAGAAAATATTGTGGTTCGGATTCATTTTGAGGAACTATCTCGATTGACAATGGAGCCTATCCATCGATTTGCACTCAGAACAGACGTTTATGATAAAATGTTAGAGTTAGCCCATTAATGCCTGGAAAGAAAATTCTCTCATTTTTTATCCTACAAACACAATAGAAAGCTTTACATCATATGATTGCTGATTTCTTGACATAATAACATAATCGGAACCGTGGATTCCATAGGCAGAACCATGCACATTATTTAACTCGTTCACTTATCAACTATATTGTCAGTGCACACGGTTGCCGAGTGATGAAATCAGGAAATGCATCATGCGAATTAAATACGTTATTTGCAGATACATCCTACTGCCAAAAAACGTATTCAATAATACCAGTCGTGAATATTTCTTTGTGATAGTGTGGCATTTAAGTAAATAAGATTTATTCTAAATTTTGTGCTCTACCAGCATGTCGACGTTGCTACTTGCTTAGTAAGACGCTTGGTTAGCTTTACTTAATTAGACAAGTTGATTAACATCCACTCATTCAAACAATATCCTACATGCAACCATGTTGACTTATATATCTCAAACACAACTATTTTTACATTCATGAATTCTAATGTGTTTTTATTTCGGATTGATAATGTGCCAAATACCAAAATTACATAATTTGTTGATGGTTGAATACTTAATTGATTATTTATGAAATGCCTTAGAATTATTAAGAGCTTACATGTATTAAAATCGAATTCAGTATTGCAAGCTTGACTATTGAATGTTAGCATCTCACTACTTACAAAACAGTAGTAACATTAGTGTGATCTTTATTGACAAATGCCTTAAATCAACATATATTTGTACTTTAGACATAATTGATGCTTTCTTTTAACCTTGTGCTGGTATGTCTTTAGTATGTAAAGCATACCACACTTGAAATAACATACGAAAAGCACAGAAATACAGAGAATACAGAAATATACCAAAAGATATTTTGGTATGCATCCCTCATATGTGATTGGTATTGAGCGATTTACAGTGTACTCCTCTTGTCTGTGACTGTCAACCATATGATCTAAGCTTTTCAGCTCAACAGTCCTTTACTCTTTCACGTGGAGAGTCACGCGCTTGGATATTTGATGAATATTGACATGTCATATTAATGATATTGACATTAAGAAAATTATCAATCAAAAAATATTGCGCAAATCATTGAAATCACCGGCTATGACAACACGCGTGGAAGAAAACGAATCCAATCATGATTGTGTCATTGACGTTAGGTGATTTACTGCGTCATCATGAGCATTGGCATTATTCCACAATGGGTGACATATTATAATCAGGGCCAACAACAGCTCCTCCACATAAAGACATAAAAATTCTATAGACTGCAAAACCACAGAAATTACATCGAAAAAATAAATAACCGAAACAGAATAAGTGTTCTTGACGCTCCGTAACATAGAATTTCACCACTATGTCCAGAAAAACTATGTGCAAAATGTGCAATTATTATCAACAGATAAAAAATTATCATCGATTTCGTCGTCGAGCCAGGACTCGGTGATAACTCAGATTCCAGGGGAGTGCTTCGAAATAACAGAAGATAAATCAGCAAGTCTGCTGACAATTGATCTGGCATTCATTAACAAAATGCTCGGGATAGAAGAACGTCGTTTTGTCCGACAAGTTGGAGAAGTTGTCTCCAAGTCTAAGACCAAAGATTTCCGTAAAACACATGGCGTGCATTTTATCCTCTCTCAAAGACATTAATTGGCAAAATTTGACAACGGACCCTGACCAATTTTGTGATATTTTCTATGACATTATTAGGTTTTCGTTTGAGGTGACAACATGACATGATCAAGCGAGCGTTCAAGGGCCCTCCATGAACTAATTCTACAATCAAGGTGTCAATAAATAAGAGCTGTGAAGCTTGCCGAAAGAAAAAATGGTTCCTCAAAGTCCATGAGCACAATAAATTGGATGCAATAATTGGCACAATATTTTGGATGCAAAATGCATTAGGGAGGGGGAACCTCTAAAAAGTACAACATTTGGAGTGTAATTAGCAATTTACTATTTGTTTGCCGGGTAATTTGGGTTGTGTATTGGCATTTCTACGACAATTAGCTTGGCCAGACTAACAGCATACACCATAAACAAAGTCTTGAGAGGAACCGAAGCATATGTTTCTAGCACGTCGAAGAATCAACGACAAACTGTAGTCGGAGCTGGAGTCTTTCAAAATGTTGAGGTCTTCACAGCCTTGTTTGTGAATAGTCAGCTATTTTTGTGCTCTTACACGTTGAAATTTTTGGAATAACGGTAGTCTATGCATGGACTCCTAGATATCTTAAACTATCTGGACAGGAAACTCCTTTCACGAGTGTACAACAGTAGGTATAATGAAATATTTGCTTTTATTTTATAAAATCTAATGTGATGCGTCTTTGAAGTTATCAGAGCATGTATAATATTAGAATTATTTTTAATGAGATAAATTCATGTATTTCAGTATTTTGTAAGTTTTTTATTCCGCTCACGAGTCACTTCAGATAACTCCTTCACAAAGTTGTGACAATGCTTCTATTGTGCTATATTACAATGCTATATTGTTGCCCTCTTTTACAATGAGTGACAACCAACTGTGAGCTCAAAACATAGTGAATGATTTCACAAAGAACATCAGAATTTTTTGAACAAGACAGATATACTGTATTTGCTTCAACAATTTGCCTGACTTTAGCAAATGTCGCAAAAGAAACTGCACAAATATCAAAAGTATTCTTTGATGGTCTGGTAAATCCACCACAGTTCAGAATTGAGAAGAATGGTCTGGAAGATTTATTCTCGTCATCAGTAGCTACTTGATCTGATGAACTCATCGCCGGCTCTTGCAAAAGTCTTGAAGAAATCACATTTATTTTTGTTGGTGATAGAACGAGATATTCACAAGACAGGACAACACTTTCGAAATTACTCAGGTGGTCTTTTAAATTGTCGATGATTTGCAAGTCTGAGAATGACCGATTGGACTCTGCCACTTCGGAAGGAAGATGTTCAATACTGGTGAATTTAAGAAGAGAAACCACCTCAATTTTGCGCTCATTTTCAAATGCCTGTCGCGCTGATATAAAAATGTTGCCGCCACCAGCCGAATCTTCCTTCAATATCATCTGATGATATCTTTACACTCAGCACATATTTCATTCCAATTTTGTCAATCAGATAGCGGAAAATATCGATGAACATAGCTGTATACAGATATATAGCTGTATCTATATATAGATTGAATTAAGGCAAAAATATTTCATTCATAAGACACGGGCGTAAATTTGGGTTGACTACTGAATACTGAGCTGATTATGAAACAAATAATTGTAGCTGCCGTTTCCAAAGGTTTATTCTCCGAAAATCAAAGAATTCTACTTCCAGTGAATTCAGTGCCCTTTTCGATACGGATTTCATCGAACATAAGGTAACACATAGGTCAAATTGGTTCAGTTATTGAAATCTCTTGCTCAGGTATCGCTTACAATTATTATTCTGAATATCTGCACCCAAAGGATTTGTGATGTTGCGAAGTTGACGACTGAATGGCATTGTAAGAATGCGAGACTTTTGTAGAGTTTGATATGCAGTTGATCTTATGGCAAAAATCATATAGCACAATCTGACAAGCTTATTTGAATATCGATTTCCGCGAGATGATCCGCATTAACTGAACTTCATTAATAAAATTGTAATTTCTTGAAAAATTCTGGCAGACCTCTTTCAGATTAATTGCTGTCGACAATGATTGACTTCCCAAATGCAAGTAAATTTGTAAGGTCAGTTAAATTCTCGGTCTTATCTATCATCATCAAATGTCGATAGTCAGTACCACTAATTAATCTGTTTCTAACAAATACAGAGAAGCTCATATCTTGTTGAATTTTCACAGAAGCCAATAACTGTGGAGGCTGCTCATTTGCATCTATCAAAACAGACAATTTCAATAGCATCACCAATTCTGATAGCTGAGAAACCTATTGGAATAGTGCAACATTTTCCAAACTTTTCATGTAATTCCTCGATGCTATGAATTTTTTCTTCTTTATCAAACTGAATCATGCGTGATTGTTCGCGAGACATGTCATCATCTATGCGATGCTTCGAAGTTGGAGGATCAATTCTTCGGTTAAGTGTGTTTGAAAAATATGATGGTTATTTTATATATTAAATATGATTTTTGGTATACTGTTTTTCTGCAACCTCTTTCTTTGTAATAAAGTTTCAGTTCTTTTTCGTCTTTTATTCGAGTCGGATGATTCAGTTATGAAGTCATGCTCTGTGAAACGCTTTGAGCAAATCCTTGAGTATTTATTGGGAATGAAATATTTTCTCGATAGTTTGGCCAGCCATTTCGTTAAAAGTTCTTGACCATGCAAAGGAAATCGATGGAATGATGTCCCGTATTCAACAATATTATTTTGGCCGTTTTTGCAGTTCAAAGCTGCACAAGCATAACCCATGATGATGATGATGATGATGAAAATCAAATTTTGATTGCTTTGACCTACTAATGTACAATCTACCATAGATTTCATTGAAGTCTCCAGTCCAGACTATATATCCAGGCATAGAAGTGGATTACACTAGAATGGAAGTTTGATATCTTGCCTATGTACAATGATGGCACATGGAAAAATCTGTGGTTTGTAGATCAGATTCGATCTAAAACATTGCATCATAGTCAAACTATTTGCCAAGTTGGCTGTGGAAGTTGTTGACACCAATTACAGGATTTTCATGAAGAGAATTGCAAGTGAGATGGCGGCATTGTTTCATGTGAAATAGCCTACTATTCCATGGATCAATATAGTGTGTCTATTTGTAGCAGTCACTGACAACACCCAATTTTTCAATATTGGAATGAGAATTAAAAATTGGTTCACAAAGTCATGGTTGAGAGTGGTCGGTGTGCTGTTTGTAAGAACATCTGAAGATTCGCAGATCGAAAGTCTAATTATTGGATAATCTCTTCTTCAAGCGGCTAAGAAACCTGGAACTATTCTGGAATAAACACATTGAAAGTTTCTTTACACAATCATTTCTCAAATAAATGATGTCGCTGGAACTTTTCAATTAATCATTGAATGACACGTGATATTTTGGAAGCTGATATTCGAATGCATGTAGAGATTTTGAAAATTATTCAAATTTAGTGAACAGGGGAACCCTTTAAAGTAAAATGAATACTCTAGGATTTCTTGGCCTCTGATTTCAAGCTGGAGTTATGCATGTTCTGTAAATCGACATTACAAGTTGCGTAAGAGTCTGATTATACTATTGATAGGTTATCGGAGCGATATTTCAAAATGATGAACGTACAGAACGTTTAAAAGGATTTCCTTCTTTTTCATCCTGTCGGCGCAGCATTTTGTAAATTCACTATTGCTTTTGAGTACATGGTCTTTGGACAAGGGCCAACAATCCAGATCAAGAATTGGCCTGATAAATATAAATGCCAATCAAAAAACATGGAATTGTTAATTTCTATGTATCCAGGAGTCCATGGTCTATGAGGCAGCTTGCTTTGACGCGCTACAATGAATCCCGAAATTTCTGTGACCAATAAGATTGCTTTGTGAATCATAGACTTCTACTCGCTTAGGGATGTCACCATTTATTCCCACATACTGCTGTATAGGCTAATCCATGATATCCAGCTTCCCATGATTGTTGTTGTTGTTGTTTTATCAGGCTCCGTCCAGCGGATAGGGCGCTTCGTATCAAGACAATACGAAGCGATGATGCTGCTGGCGTGGAGTGCACCGGGGAGGAGATGGCCATTGCCATGTCACAGGGGTGCTGCCGCAATGGTCCCACCCCAAACCAATGAGGCGCGGCGGCCATCGCTGAGGGGACTTTGGAAAAGGAATGGTTAGATGTGCCATAGGAAAGGAGGAAGCTCAAAGAGCTTTGCTGTATATCCCAGCATCAAATAATCGGCTGTCAGGATCCCCCGCAACATCAGCTACTGAGGGAAGTCAATGAGAATAATACATAACCAACACCAGAGCTGCAGGGGGAAAAGGCCTCTTTTAGTCGCCTCTTACAACACGCAGGGGAACGTCGGTCCTATACTATTCAGTCCCGTGAACCGCACGGGCAGGTGTCCATGGTTAGTTGGTTACAACGTCTGTATGGGTGTTGTCATATTTAGCAAGACAAGTTAGAACTTAATATTAAACTTAAGTTATAAACTTCGATAGATAGAGAGCAACATGCAGAAATTATTCATCGACCGATATACACGTATTTCGTCGGCTTCATCAAGAAGCACACCGGAATGAGGATTTGCGCAGTGGAATCAGCATGATCAAACTAGCATGAATTGAGCCTATGACAAATTAGAGATATCTGGACGGCTAAGTGAACATGATACAAGTACATAAGAAGAAAGGGTTACAAAGTCATACACTGAATAATGTGAAGAAGTAGCACAAAAACACTGCAAAATCATATGAGAGGAAAAAGCGATCAAGGTAGAAGTGAGGAAATAACTCTCCTTTTGCACACACACAGATCAGGCTTGACCATATGAGTGAGTTTGATCACACTGAGATGGTCTGTGGGAACCGTCTATTATGGCCGGACTGAGTGACTTACAGTGACGCAATTGAGCGCTGATTCTGCTCTTTGCATTTACTCGCCTACCGTCATGCAACCACCTGGGGACAAGCTACGATATCCTGGGGGACAGTGCGCTTTCTGTTCTACTAGTGTCCCTACTTCCACAGGTCCAGTCGAATTAGTATAGCCACAGAATTGAACATGTTGTTTATATGCTTCGGTTTGCTAGAAGTGTGATTGATGCGCAATCGTGGAACTTATTAAGTGGGCAAAAAGGAATTCCTAATACCTTACAGAGATAGGAAAAAAGTGGTGCGTCGCTTGAGGATTAATGTGAGTTCAAGCAAGGTTCTTCAATTGCCACAATTCCTTCAGTTTCGAAGAATTCAATCATTGCACACAAGTTTTCTCCATAATGTTGTCGCCTCCAATCATTATTAAAAAAAGTTGCAGGCATACGAAAATTAGTTCACTTGATGATTCCACCATCGTCTTCTCACCATTCCTTACTGCATAGTGTACATACTGAATATAATGTTGTTGAGATGTGTGTTTTGGTGTGTGCGAAGTGATATCACAACACTGACTCTCACTGGTTCTGGTGTCCTCTTCTCACAGCTTATTGTTTGCCATTTCCAATAGTAAGCGATACACGAATTATCCATTCAAGAAGGAGCAAGTTGTCTAATTCTGTGATGTACCACTTCGATATTAAGGCTACATATAACCCTTCCTCTTTAGGAAACCGAAGCGCGCGCAGACGAATCTAATTCTGTGAGTATAGCATATTAGACTAGGATTCCAGAGACAGCTTGTCTTTCAGATTCGATCGCCACTGACATTGAGTTCTTGAGATCATTTGAAGGTCTACAAATGAAAACACTAAAGAAATGTCACGAGTAAGTTTTCTGCTGATCCAGTCACTGGGACGTCACCCTTAAAAGGGTCACCACTTTCTACTTGGGTCCAAATTATGGTTGCGCTTTCTCTTGGGAAGAGTACACATTGATAAAGCTCGAATTAAAAGTCTTGCGGAGGATAGTACATTCGGTCACTATAGCCTCTGGAGAACAAATGCGATGAGCTCGGTGAAATAGTGTTCTTACCAATTCAACATTGAATGACTTTCGCACGAAGCTTCTGAACTGGGTATAAAGACCCTACCACTACGGTTTACGGTGTACTGAAAGGATCGGCTTCCATCATCCTTGCGGATAATAGATAAATCCAGGATAGCTTGACGATTGTTGTTTTCGACTTCACTGGCGAGTGACAGATTAGGATGCAACGCATTGAGAAGTCGAAGAAATATACCAGGATCCCCATCGCTCTTCAGCACTACAAATATGTCATCCACGAATCTGCAATAATAACACACAAACTTTGAAATGGTCGTAGAAATGTAATTCTCAAGAAATCCCAGAAAGATGTTAGATAGTGTAAGGTTGATCAGGGACTACTTATGACCGCAACATTCACCTGGTTGTTCCGCCTACTCCCCTACTCCGGCAGCCAGAACGAGTTTCTGCTGGGAACGAGTCGAAAATAAGAGTTCACAGAGTGACGCACACCCAATGCCTACGACGAATCTGCGCGGCTGTCGAGTTCTAGTTAGTTCCTCTTCTTGTCAGACATGATTAAAAAGACACATAATCCAATAGGACGCAGATTTCAGATGTGGGGAAAACGAAATTTTCTTTGTTTTCTCTTATCTCTTATCTCTTTCTCTTTCTCTTACTAAAATATACTAAGTTTAGAACCATAATTACTGACATGGAATTTCTTCAGGTCATTTCTTGTCATGTGTTTGCAATATTATTATGCCTCTGATCGGTGATGTATGCCAAAATATGGTTCAATGTGTATAAAGTGGGCCAGCATTTTGTTGTTTGCCGACATTAGAAAGCTTGCCAAATCTGCAGGTGTGTAGCTCCATAGATAAATGTTCCAGAATATGATAAGAAGTGACCTGAAGACCAGAGAAGAAAGATTTATTGCTCTGGACTTAGAACTTTTCAGTTGATAAGAGAAAGTACAGAATATCACATTTTTGCTAAAAGCTGCAATCTGAGTCCGTTAGCATCAACATGTGCTTTTCTTTGATCGTGACTGACAAGAAGAGGAACTAACTAGAACTCGGCAGACGCGCAGATTCATAGTCGTAATAGAGTATACTCATGAAAGTCTCATTAATAAAGCTGCTGAGTATTTAAGTAATAGTAGTCCATCGAATTGCTAATTTAGCAAACCATATTACCTCTACAGGGTTGACATGACACGGAGGATTTGCAAAATACAATTGCTCCTTCTGTATTGCTATCATGAAAAGTGAATTCCGTGGTAGTTTCTTCAAAACTGCAGAAATTTGCCGATTTTGACATTTTCTCATTTGGCACTGGGTCTCAACTCGAGGTCATTACATAAAATCGAAACTGCATACATATGGGAATTTGATTACTAATGAGTTGACACTACATGTACTTAATATACTTAATGCGCAAATGCTTGAATGAAGTTTAATTTTCAGTATTTCACCTTTATGAAGCGAAAATTCAGTGATCAACAAATGTAGCCTGAGAATGCGAATATGTGTGTACAGGCAGACATTTAGGATGCACCACTCATTTTATGAGTTCGTTCATGTTTTATGAAGTAATTCATATTCAATCTTTTTGTGTTAAACAAAAGTAGAATTTATGCACGAAAAAAACGGTAAACGGGAACATAATTCTGGCCGGTTGATGTATGCCGGCATGAACCTACTCATTTGAACCGCAAGTATCCGAATGTAGACCACATACGAGTATGTTGAATGAATAACTCACATTTTTCAACCTTATTCACAATATCAGGAATCATAGCCATGCGAGATTCAGGATGAACTTGAGCCATCTGAACAATATATTTTCTCTATTCGTTTCCTATTGATATAATTAACATCAGGTTTGGAACCGACTGCCGGCCGGGCCAGTTTTTGTTGACCAATCGGCAGGCCAGGTTTAGTAACCCCGGCCGCCTGCCCGGCCAAGGCCGCAAATTTTGTTTAAAATTAACTAAAATCAATTAAACTGATGTCGACCGTTGACGACATTCAGTCGGGAATAAATTGCCTAGTCAATCATTGCAAGCATTACGAGCATGTAAATGTACCATAATTTCAGAGTATCTACATGCATATTTTGTGATGTAAATATTGCGAACTGTTCTTTTACCTATTAAAAAATTATTGCCAGCAACTTATAAATGTGCATATACCGGTAGTTCAAACCCTATTTTATCATTGATGTAGTTTCCACAATCCTGTATTCTATTCTGCATGAATTTCGGAAGCATTGTCTAATCCTCAGCCTATCTAATTTCACTACATGGGATAGTTTATATAACACGTGGAGCTTAGAGATGCAATAAATAATGGATTTCAATGCAACATAGGGCCTGCATCGTGGATAATAAGATAAGTCAACGGCACGCGGCACATTTTGATGGATTCGCTACAAAAGGGTTCGTTATATAGAGTGAAAGCTTTCCCAAGTCAGATAGAAGACTTTTCTGTTCTACCGCGAGATCTTTCGGCCTACATCGTAGGCCATTCTCAAGCGAATAAATACAGTGCAGTCGCTTGAGAATGGCTTACGATGTAGACCGAAAGATCTCGCGGTAGAACAGAAAAGTCTTCTATCTGACTTGGGAAAGCTTCCACTCTATATAATTACAAATCGATTCCCTATGTTTGAAACAAAAGGGTTCGTTATTATTAAGTCTCGACTGCAGTACTAATCTGAAATATTTTTGTACATATCATTGTGCTAAGCAAATTTAATGCGCATAATGGATAGGAGGTAAGAGAATGGCTAGTACTGTACTAACTCCTATCGATATATTTGGGACTTTATATGAATTGATATTTTATGCATCGACAATATTTCTCCATGAATTTCAAGATATCGTCTGAGAGTGGCTGTTTATAGTTCAACTCAAGTCATTTTTATGAAGACAATTTTTATGAAGTTTGAATGCAATTTTCCAAGTGCGTGCCTCATTGTCCTCTCTCGTGGGAATTCTTCCCCACTTCTTGATTCGTAGAACAGCTGCTCCAACCGTGAGCACTGATGAGAATTGAGCAAGTGGGATGGAATTTAATTTTCTACAATTCTTATCATTGAATAGTTCTAATGTGGTGTTTTTTCTTTCTCGGGCGGCGATAAGTCTTCAGCGAGGTGCTCTCTCGGACTCTTCATGGGCATTCACACCGGGCCTGCCAGTGCTCACCGCAACCACCACAACAGCAATATCACCGCGGGCGGAGGTAAGCTCGCTAATTTGCTCATGCCTCCATTTCTATGGCAAAAAATGCTTCTATAGGACGAACTAGACTATGTTGAAATCCGATATCTTGGTATATATTCTTATTTTAATTCCAAGAAAAAGGTGCGAGGTACTCATAAGAAATCAAAAATCCCAAAAACAAGAAACGTGGCGCAAAGCCTCCCAATCGAAGTCTTTGGTATGAAGAGGGTTATTTTGGATGTTTCTCCGTTCCGTAATGCTCCATTGCCTCCGTATAGACTGAGAGCTTCCGAGTTCTTGCAGCCTTCTATCAGATGATCGATGGAGTCCTTTGGAGGAACTTTCCCACCCATATCGTCCGGGAGCTACTGACACTTTCTTCCTAAAATCGCGCACAAAGGGCTAAATAGCACGGATTTGTAGATCTTGAAACACTGAATACAAAGATCAAATTCTTGAGTGTCACAGCCAGTCGCTTTTGGAATAGGTAAGTTTGAAGGATTCCCATTGGAATCCAATGGTAAAATTCAAGAAATATCTATGGATTGTGAAGCACTTGCAATTTTCGTACATTTTCCTTTGCAGAAAAGAAACTATTAATTGTTACTTATTATTATTGTATTTATCAGAATGCCACGAAATTTGAAGCATGATTGAGTTCAGAGCATCAACTTCAATGTAAAGTTGAAGTGAGTCACATGATCTGGTATTTGATGTCTGAGAGCCTCTACAACATGAGTCAATTCGCCAAAATTAAGTCAAAACATGAAACTTACTCATTTACCTTGAACGCTGATGAAATTTTAAATCTTGAAACGCTGAATACAAAAAATAAATTCTTGAATGGATAATTTTGTAAAAATTAAATTTTGTGAAAAATGGGTGAATTTCTCATGTTTCTCATGTCTCATTTTGGCGATTTTACCCATTTTGTAGAGGCTCTCAAACATCAAATATTAAATCTTGTGACTCACTTCAAATTTTTATCAAAGTTGATGCTCTGAACTCAATCATGTTTCAAATTTCATGGCATTCTAATAAATAGTTTCTTTTCTGCAAAAGGAAATGTACTGAAATTGCAAGTGCTTCACAATCCATAGATACATATATTTCTTGAATTTTACCATTGGATTCCAATGGAAATCATTTAACCTTACCTATACCGAACGCGACTGACTGTGACACACAAGAATTTGATTTTTGTATTCAGCGTTTCTAGATTTAACAAATCCATGCTATTAAGCCCTTTGTGCTCGAATTTAGGAAGAAAGTGTCAGGAGCTCCCGTCCTAATACTCTCTGCAACTGAGCTTAGTCAAAAGACACTGGTCCCTTCTTTCCCATGCTTTCGTAAGTCGGAGGCTCTCTCTATCATGGCCCTTCATGCTGTATCTCACTTCGTCTCTTCTAAGGCTGTTGCTCAATTTTTTATGCAACTTTTGCTTGATGCTTGCAAACACTGAGCTCCGGGTTACCATCGCCTCTTTTTGGTCTACTTCTTCAATCGCTCGACGCTCATCTTTGTCGAAATCTTCATTTCTATCGTCTTCAGATTCATTCATGAATTTGAGGCTTACTTTTAATGGTGTATATTCATTACGTTAGGTAAGATATCTATTTGACCTCGTGACAGACAGAGGCATTGAATTGTTTGATATTTGGTTAAATACCTTAAGGGACCTCGCTAGGTACCATTATGGAGAAAACTTGTGCGCAAAGATCTGAATTCCTCGAATTTGAAGGAATTGTGGCAATTGAAGTACTTTGCTTGAACTCACATTAATCTGCAAGCGACGCACCACTTTTTTCCTACATCTGTAAGGTATTAGGAATTCTTTTTTTCCCACTTAACAAGTTCCTCGATGTGCCGTCGATTTCGCATTAATCACACTTCTACCAAACCAAAGCAGATAAACAAAATTTTTAATTCTGTGGTTCCACTATTTTCGTAGAACTCCCAACCAATCTTCGCGATAATATACGCGCGTCTCAATGCTTCTATTCCAGGTACCAGGGTCATTCAACAAAGTTCAAAAATCGTTTAGTATGACAACTTTGTTATGATTGATTACAGCAATTCTACAGCGAGTTGTTATGAAGTGGGGTGAATCACAACCCATGGTTAACCATGTCGCTTTTTTCTTCGCAAAGTAGGGGCTAAGATATTGCAATGTCAAACATATAATTACGACATCAAATTTTATAGCAGTCGCTATTTAGAAATACTGTAAACTAGATCTGGAAACTTAACAATAAGTGAAAGTTTTGAAATACGCCAAAATTCAAGCACCTGTATTCCTTGTATTTTGAAAATCTTACGGAATCCCTTGGTGGAGTGGGTAAGACAATAAGTTGCTTGATTAGTTCATCGGTGCAGATATCACATATTTTTTCATGATGTATTTCAATTTCATCTCTCAAGACATCAAGTTGTCAAGTACTTTAATCAGATATCCATGTATCTTGAATTTAAGAAAATCAATGTACACTACGATTTGGGAAATCAATTAGTCCGGGAGCTCCTGACACTTTCTTTCTAAATTCGAGCACAAACGGAATGGATTTGTTAAATCTTGAAACCCTGAATACAAAAACTACAAGGCATGGATTTGTTAAATCTAGAAACGCTGAATACAAAAATCAAATTCTTGTGTGTCACAGCCAGTGGCGTTCGGTATAGGTAAGGCTAAAGGATTTCCATTGGAATCCAATGGTAAAATTCAAGAAATACATGTATCTATGGATTGTCTCTTGCAGAAGAGGTACCTAGCGAGGTCCCTTAAAGTACATTAAGATAATGCTCCCTTCAGATTGAAATACGCTTATCCACCTTAATCTTTTTCCATGACGTTAGGTACCTAGCCTTTAGGTAGCAAGGTTGCGAACTTTCATTGAAATAGCACCTTGAAGAAGATTTCATTTACTGCAAAATGAGTGTCGGAAACGAAAATCTACGAATATCACGAGCACAAATATAAGCGAATGACGTACATAAGTTTCTCTTGATGCTGAGTCACCACCTCAGATGTTTTAGGGGACCTAGCGTCATCTTAATGAACCTCGCCTCAACTTTGAAATGCACTAACGTCATTTCTAAGAATCCTAAGGTTAGTTACCTCAAATTGAAGTAGGCCCCTGGACCAATGAGGACATAGACATAATTGCGTTTATCATTCGGAAGAGAACCGTCACGAAGTTTTCCAGGAATCCGTGAATAGCCCTGACATCATGTTTTGGGCTTGATTATGTTCAACTATTAATGTATTTAATGTAACAAATTATGTGTTTCAACTAATGTCATCGGGCCATACTTCTTTACTGACTACGTGTAACTGCTGACTACGTGTAACTGCTTGATATGCTGGAAAATTCTCTCCGAGAAGCGTTCCAATCTTTCGACAGAGAACTTTGATCCAAAATTAGTGACTACCTTCATCAGAGAATTTTTCAGTACATGAACGAGGATGGTGGTCATTTTGACAATATAAGACAGTGAATCTGTCATATTTGTTAAATATAAAAACTTGCGCAGCATTTGACACTGTTCTCAAATATTAAAGAGTAAAACAAATACCGGTAGTTAAAAAATACTTCAAGAAACACTTAAAGAAATGCTTTAAAAATCGACGGCTACTTCTGACGCACCTTGTATTTCGAATTCAAGATTTGAAAATAAAGGAATGATATTTCAGAAAATAGGAGAGGAACCCTATACATCGGAATGCCAATTCATAGAGTAGAGATGAAATATGATGACTATTTATGGCTTTGCGAAGGAAGCTGAGAGTCGAAGCCGAATCCGTTTGGGTCAATGTCTCCTCAAAATGCAGCAGCAAGAGACGGAAAGTTATTATAAAATTCTTAGAGCAGACAAATATCTTCAACAACGCACAAATATTTTTTGAATCTTTTGCGACTGTAAATCTTTGGCAGAAATGGAATATCAAATTACTTTTTCGATCATTTGAATCTCGAATCTTCATCGATCATCCCATTGGAATCCAATGGTTAAATTCAAGAAGTATCTATGGATTGTGAAACATTTAGCAATTTTCGTACATTTTCTTTTGCAGAAAAGAAACTATTTGTCAGAATGCCATGAAATGTGAAACATGATTGAGTTCAGAACATCAACTTCGATATAAAAGTTGAAGTACATGTAAGTCAATCGGTGTAGATATCACATATTTTTAACATAATGTATTTCGATTTCATTTCTAAAGACATCAAGTTGTAAAGTCCTTTAATCAAATATCTATGTATCTTGAATTTTAGAAAATCAATGTTTTCTTTCTTCCTAAATTCGCTCAAAAAGGGCTTAATAGCATGGATTTGTTAAATCTTGAAACGCTGAATACAAAAAATAAATTCTTGAATGGGTAATTTTGTAAAAATTAAATTTTGTGAAAAATGGGTAAATTTCATGTTTTGACAAAAAAAGAGGCTCTCAAACATCAAATACTGAATCTTGTGACTCGCTTCAACTATTTTATCAAAGTTGATGCTCTGAACTCAATCATGTTTCAAATTTCATGGCATTCTAATAAATAGTTTCTTTTCTGCAAAAGGAAATGTACTGAAATTGCCAAGTGTTTCACAATCCATAGATACATGTATTTCTTGAATTTTACCATTAGATTCCAATGGAAATCCTTTAACCTTACCTATAACCGAACGCCACTGGCTGTGACACACAAGAATTTGATTTTTGTATTCAGCGTTTCTAGATTTAACAAATCCATGCTTTGTAGTTTTTGTATTCAGGGTTTCAAGATTTAACAAATCCATTCCGTTTGTGCTCGAATTTAGAAAGAAAGTGTCAGGAGCTCCCGGACTAATTGATTTCCCAAATCGTAGTGTACATTGATTTTCTTAAATTCAAGATACATGGATATCTGACTAAAGGACTTGACAACTTGATGTCTTGAGAGATGAAATTGAAATACATCATGAAAAAAATATGTGATATCTGCACCGATGAACTAATCAAGCAAAACTTACCCACTGTCTTACCACCTGTCTTACCCACTTTGACCACTAAGGGATTCCGTAAGATTTTCAAAATACAAGGAATACAGGTGCCGCAGAAGTCTTGGCGTATTTCAAAACTTTCACTTATTGTTAAGTTTCCAGATCTAGTTTACAGTATTTCTAAATAGCGACTGCTATAAAATTTGATGTCGTAATTATATGTTTGACATTGCAATATCTTAGCCCTACTTTGCGAAGAAAAAAGCGACATGGTTAACCATGGGTTGTGATTCACCCCACTTCATAACAACTCGCTGTAGAATTGCTGTAATCAATCATAACAAAGTTGTCATACTAAACGATTTTTGAACTTTGTTGAATGGCCCTGGTACCTGGAATAGAAGCATTGAGACGCGCGTATATTATCGCGAAGATTGGTTGGGAGTTCTAAGAAAATAGTGGAACCACAGAATTAAAAATTTTGTTTATCTGCCTTGGTTTGGTCGAAGTGTGATTAATGCGAAATCGACGGCACATCGAGGAACTTATTAAGTGGGCAAAAAAGAATTCCTAATACCTTACAGATATAGGAAAAAAAGTGGTGCGTCGCTTGCGGATTAATGTGAGTTCAAGCAAAGTACTTCAATTGCCACAATTCCTTCAAATTCGAGGAATTCAGATCTTTGCGCACAAGTTTTCTCCATAATGTTTTTATGGATTATTTCCCTTCCGATCATTATCAAAAAAAGGAGCAGGCATGCGAAAATTCCTTTACTTGATGATTCCACTATCGTCTTCTCACCATTCCTTACTGCATAGTACATACACTGAATCGAATGTTAGCTAGACGATGTGTGTTTTCTCGGAAAAATGAGTTTCTGCAGGAAGAGAGATATTCTGCAGGAAAATCTCCATCCTTCTCAAAAAAATGAGTACACTTTCGATTTTAATATGCGCTTTAGAGGACCCATCACACACGATTAACGTGAGGGTAAGAGGATAATGTTCTCAAACAAACTAGCATTTCATTTTTGTCTCTGATGTGACCTTTGGTGCGCGTAGGTGTGATCGAGTCTAGGAAGGCTTGTCTTCTTTGCTAAATCACCGAGTGAAAAGACAATCCCTTTTTTACTATCACGGGTCATTCCTTCAACTATTTCAAGCTTTGCATGCAGCAGTGTCTCTGTACTTTTGTTTGACAGAGAAAGGTGATATCAAGACAGTGACAGCTATATGCACGAGAATAAGTAATTTATTTGTATTATATTTCTGGTCTAGTTATAGGCCGGAGTCCGGAGTCCTATCATTTATGAAAATGATGAATCTATCAGCAAAAATGATACGACTCCGGGACTCCGGGACTCCGACTCCGCATCCCTGGTGCGAAGTGATATCACAGCACGCACGTATCTCTCATTGGCTCTGGTGTCCTCTGCTGACAGCTTATTGTTTGCCATTTCCAATAGCAAGTGAAACACGAATTATCCATTCGAGAAGGAGCAAGTTGTCTAATTCTGTGATGGGCCACTTCGATATTAAGGCTACATATAACTATTCCTTTCTAGGAAACCGAAGCGCGCGCAGATTAATCTAATTCTGTGAGTGGCACAAATAATTATTTATTTCACATGTACCCGCGTCATTGATCATCGAGGAGAATTTGAATTTATACCAATGTATTTACAATGAATAGATAATAATTTATTAGCATGAGAACAAAACAGGAGTGACTGACCTATGGCGTGCGGCTGAGGGAAGGCCAATCTTCAATGACGCCATTGCCAGAAATCGATTCACTCAACTTCAACATTATCTTAGATTCTTACATTATCTTAGTGAAAGAAAGACAAATTTCAGCTTTGCGCTGCTTTTTTTAAGAAGTTATGACTAAATTTCGACCTAACTGCTCGGTTGAATCTGAATTGACTATAGACGAACAGTTGGTTAGTTTCAGAGGGCGCTGTCCATTTGAAAAGAGTTGGTGATGTTCCGGAAAGAGGCCAAGGTCAGCGTGCTACGATTAACCTATTTTCTCACAGGATCAGGGCGTCACATCTGCTAGTCCGGGAGCTCCTGACACTTTCTTCCTAAATTCGCGCTCAAAGGGTTTAATAGCACGGATTTATAGATCTTGAAACGCTGAATGCAAAAATCAAATTATTGAATGTCACAGCCAGTCGCTTTCGGTTATAGGTAAGATTAAGGGATTCTCATCGGAATCCAATGGTTAAATTCAAGAAATATCTATGAATTGTGAAACATTTAGAAATTTTCGTACATTTTCTTTTGCATAAAAAAAAACTATTTGTCAGAATGCCATGAAATTTGAAACATGAGTGAGTTCAGGAGCCTGTTTCACTTATGAAAAACTTATGATACGTTATAAGTATTTAGTCTAAAAACTTATGTTCCGTTTCACTTATAAAAAATACTTATGATAAGAAACTTATGTTTTTCACTTATGGCTTGTCATAGGTTTCTCAGCTATTTTACTTATAACTTATGTACTTGTCTCACTTCGTGAATTATAAGTGCCTTATGATAAGTTACTTATAAAAACATAAGTCTACTTTTACACGACTTATGATTCAAAATGAGTATCTTCAAAATGAATCATTTTGTAGAGGCTTTCAGATATCAATCACTGAATCATGTGACTACTCACTTCAACATTTATATCGAATTTGATGTTCTGAACTCAATCATGTTTCAAATTTCATGACATCCTGATAGATAGTTTCTTTTCTGGAAAATGTACGAAAATTGCCAAGTGTTTCACAAATGGTGACAGCTACCTAGTGTTAACTTGTCACCGAAAATGATGGAGGTCATTTTGAACATTTATTGTGATGCACTTGTACATGTATGCAGTTTTGGAATAGATATGATTGTATTACTTTCAGCTATTATTCTAAAAATCTTCAAGCGTGCTAGTGCCCTTGATGCTCTGTTCTATTCAAAATGTTGCATAATAAGAAAATTATAGATTATTTATATTTTGCGTTACTTTTGACCAGCCTTGTATACAGCAGCTATGAATATTTGAAAATCGAAGCAGTTTGTTCTCCCGAGTCGACACGTTATGTTCACAATTCATCTTCTGTCCCGTTTCAAGAAATGACAATGCTTCTCGAAGGCCATGCGAAGCATTGCCATGCCATCATGACTGTTGAATGTTCAAAGACATCTTGTATGTGCACCTCGGTTTCATCGGAGATTCACCACGAAAAGTTCCGAAGAACAGTTCCGAAACATCACTGAAGATCGCATTTTTCGTTCTATGGTTGACTCAATGCTTACGTTGACTACTAAAGTTAAGGCGACTTCTCTGCATTTTTAAAGTGATAAACCGCCTTCGAAGGTACCATTGCCTCCGTACACGATGTTGAGCTGTTCTGACTTCGGACAACCACGGCATTTCTTTTACTTTATAACTCGTCTAATGCCCTCAACTGCATCTGTCGATAGTTAATTTTGATATTGTGTGTCATTTAAGTGCAATAAAGCATACCGCACAGAGAGGAAATGGAAATACCGCATTTCCTTTAATAAACGTCACCTTCTAATTAGCGCCGCAACTCTGATAGGAAAAATGAGAAGAGAATGACAAAGTACATTACATAATCGTCCATTCAGTTAAAAAAAACAAAATAGTCCGGCAGTCACAGCGAGTTTCTGCACTGGGGGAAGCGAGGCCATAAATGAGACTTTCACAGAATGATGTACACTCTATACATGCTGCGAATCTGCGCGTCTGACGAGTTCTAGTTATGAATATATTGACTTGGCTATTTTTCATTGTTTGATTGTAGTTGGAAAGAGCCAATATAGAATGATGGTGGTTTTATTTTCTTTTTCTTATTTCTTACAATTAATTTCATTTAACATCCGTTAACTATCTTCAGGTAAAAAGGAAGGAAATGGTCTAGTATAAAATCTAAAATTCACACCGACGTCTATGTCATAATAACATAATATTGAATACAAAAGGGGAAGGGCTATGGAACAGGTAGTATTGGGTTACATAGTACCAATAGCATCTTAATGATGACCTGACTAGATATGAAAACAAAGGACATAGAAATGGACTAGCAATACAAAAGCTGGAGTTATAAGTACATCCACATATCATACAAGTATAAAAAATATAAAGCTATAAAACGATTGGAAGAAGGTAAGAGGTGTGAATTAGAAATTTGATACTGTTATAATGTAATACGTTGTCATGTTTTACTATTCTTACACAATAAAAAATATTTTTAATCAAAAAGAGAAAAGAAAGAAAGATTCAACGAACATCCTATTTGATTAAAAATATTTTCTATTATGTAAAAATAATAAAACATGACAACGTATTACATTATAACAGTATCAAATTTCTAATTCACACCTCTAACCTTCTTCCAATCGTTTTATAGCTTTATATTTTTTATACTTGTATGATATGTGCATGTACAGTCCGTTTCATAAAAAGTGGATCATCCTAAAATTTGACTAAATAAAACATAAGCATGATACAGAAAGCATTTTTCATGTTATTTTATGTCCCTAATATATTTAAATGTCCTTATATAATCTGATAAGCTATGATACAGTAACGGTTCTTAAGAAGCTAATATTTTGTGGCCCTACCCTTATTGTCAATGACATTACCAATTCGTCTAGGCATTGATTCGATGATATCGTTGATTTTTGACTGATCTAGCTTTCTCCACTCTCTTTTTAACAGTGACGCAAGTTGTAATACGCCATCTGTAGGTAGCGACGAACGAACGAACGTTACGTTTTAGAATACTCCATACATTTTCTATGGGATTCAGATCAGGAGAACGAGCTGGCCAAGATAATGTCCTAAGCCCTAATTGAGACTTGCATAAGTTGACTCTACTACTCCTGTGACACGTAGCATTATCATCCATAAATAACCAAGTCGGTGGATCACCAAGTTGATCTGTCATTTGGCCAATGTTCATTCGTAAAACATTCACATAGCGTTCAGAATTCATGGTTCCTTGCTGTATGTGAAGTTCAGAGCGTCCATTGGTCCAAATGCCGGCCCAAATCAGTAGAGTCGCACCGATATAAATGTCTCGGCATTTCCTGATCAGATTTTATCCATAATATCAATCGACCATCACTATCCTTCAGACGGACTGATGCCTCATCAGACCAGACAACCCGATCCCATTGATTTCGCCAGTGACAATGACTCATTGCCCATCTGAGACGTCTTTTTGTATGCTGATCTGATAATTCGATCTGAGAGGGCCTCTTACAGCTCTTGAAATTCGACTCAATAAGTCTTCTACGAATAGTGGACTTAGAAATAGACGAGTCTAGTGCAGCCATCTCAGTTAACGAGAGACTTGGATCAACTTTAACAAATCTCAAAATTAGGCGGTCTCTACGTTTAGATGTTTTGCGTGGACGGCCACAGCCCTCTTTACGACAGAGTCGAAAATCATCATTATGCCATCGATGCACATTTGTGTAAGGGACATTTAGTCGCTTGCTTGTAGCTCGCAAAGAAAACCCTAGTTCTAGCAAGGCTGACACTTTGCCTTTTGTGAATGCGATCTCGTTATTGTTCATTTGTGCTTTGTATTGTTTTCAACCGGTAAGAGATAGATTTCTATCTGAAAGCAATCAGGAGTGCTGCCAACACCACCGCAACGAAGTCAGGAAGCTATGGAACATGAAGTCCAGTTAATCACATGTAGCAGTTACATTATTGTTGATGAATAATGGTGCTATACTGGCTCTGATTGACCGATTTTCTTTATTTTTGTTTTGCTTGATAGCTTTTGGCTTGTAGAACAACATATTACATAACAAAGGAAACAAATGTAATTTTATAAGAGTGAGGTATGATTTTGTGCAACATTGATAAATGAAGATCAAATTATCTACTACTTTTTTATCTATAACAGGAACACAACTCAATATTCATGCTTGAAATTTCCAACAATGATATTAGTAAGCACAACTGACATATCTTCCAAATTTCAGAGAAATTCGTTCAAGTTTGGCGGAGTTAGACAAAGTTGAAGTTAAGGCGATGTTTAAGGGTGATCCATTTTCATGAAAAATCTGTATTTTTGAGGATGCGCTGAAGGCCTCGCAGGTACGGAGACGACCCCACTGTTCATGATACAATATTATGGAAATTATGTAATGTACAGTTAATTATGCTTTACTAACATACTTATACGATTAGAAGAAAGCGAAGCATCTGGCCGGGATCACACAGGTCTGGTAGCTTTTGTATTGCTAGTCCATTTCTATGTCCTTTGTTTTCATATCTAGTCAGGTCATCATTAAGATGCTATTGGTACTATGTAACCCAATACTACCTGTTCCATAGCCCTTCCCCTTTTGTATTCAATATTATGTTATTATGACATAGACGTCGGTGTGAATTTTAGATTTTATACTAGACCATTTCCTTCCTTTTTACCTGAAGATAGTTAACGGATGTTAAATGAAATTAATTGTAAGAAATAAGAAAAAGAAAATAAAACCACCATCATTCTATATTGGCTCTTTCCAACTACAATCAAAGAGTTCTAATTAGTTCCTCTTCTTGTCACAGATGATCAAAGAAAAGCACGTGTTCATCCAATGCAACAAAGATTGAAGCTTTTGGTAAAGATGGGGTTTTTATACTTTCTCTTATCAACTGAAGTAATTAAGTCTAGAGCCGCAATTTTTGACATGGAATGTCTTCAAGTCATTCTCTTATCATGTTCATGAACATTTATCTATGAGTTACACACATTCAGATTCGGCAAACCTCCTGCTGTCAGGAAACACCGACATATTGGCCCACTGTATCCACATTGAACCACATTCTCGCATAGATAGCCGATCAAAAGCATGATAATATCAAATACACATGATAGGAAATAACCTGAAGACAAAGGTGACTGTAAACAAACGCCATGACGTTTATTCAAGGAAATGCGGCACTAGATGAAGTAAATTAAGGGTGGGTCAAGAATTTTTGCGGCACCAGTAGTAAAATTGAAAACATAGAATTGCTATCTACAGTAAGAGGAATTAAGAAAACTAATACCACCACTGGAGTATTCACAGACTAAACCTGTTGCTGATGATTTTTGCGCACTTTCTAGTCATACCTCAGAAGTGACGGATCCCCGATATCTCGAATTACTACGAAGTGCGGCGGTGTGAATGAGGCTGTTGCAATCTAAATTATTTGTCTATTCAATTTTCTACACTAAACTGTACGATACCAAAGCTACTTACGAAACCAATGTACAAAGCGCGAATATCAAAACATACGATGATGATGTGCATGCTGATACACTACGAAAGCGATTGGCTTTATCTTTATCATCCAATAGGAAAGCCATTCGCTTGCATAGTGCATGAACACGAACAATACTGCTTTTGCACATTTTGTTATTCCCCTTTTGTGCATCGGTTTCGTAGTCAAAATCAGCCAGCTTTCGTACTCCGCAGTTTACAGTGTACCCCCTTATTTGCAGTACCTATCTGTGGTATTACCATACTTAGTTACACAGTTGAGTTGCACATGTACATGTGCATGCTTTTACCACACTACTGCACAATGACTTTGTTGGTTAGTTATGTTCCTTTATCATCCCCGCTGTTCTTTCTTCAATTGTCTGTTTCCTTTTCTTTGCTCCTCCGTTGGGGGACACCAATGGTGCATAGGCTCGTCATCTTCCCTTAAGCTTTGATTTTAAAAAATATTGCGAAAATTTAGCAAAGTTTCCTTATCAGCCATGCACAGTGAGATATGTCATTAGAACGTTGTGCTTGTAGATCCCGATGTCAAAGTTGAAAATAGATCGTGGTCGGCTCTCATGAGACATGCAGACGCACATAGATTACAATCTGATCCTTTTGTGATTCAGGAGATTTCTGTATTCAAAACTGACACAAAAGTTGACAGATTTTTAGTAGACGCTTCATTCGCTGTTTTGTTTATCCTTCCTCCGCTGTATTGTCTTAGAATGTCTGGAAACTCGCCGAAAGTAAATAAATCTGCCGTTTCTTTAACCAAAATAATCCGCTCAGCAATTCTCACATGTTTTGTAGACAGCATCATGCGCTTGATGGACGTTTTTTCGTCTTGTTGTCTAAGTATCTGACAGAACGACAGATAGCCAATTGTTATAAATTCTAATTATTCGAATATTTTCATAATTTCTTGATTAGGATGTTATTGTTCTTTAGGATAGCATGGAAGTTGTAAAAATGATAAAGAAAGTCATGTACATGTAAAAATTTATAAAACTAAATAATTTGCTTATATTTGCTTATGACCCTTTTGAGCCACTTCTTCTGTGTGCAACAAAGATGTATCGTGAGCATCACCTGTGAGGCCTTCAAATTCTAATCAAAACTCCGACGAATAAATATAATGCGATTATGATGCCAATCATTCATAAAATGCGAAGAAAAACAAACCAAGCCGTGGTACTTGGTGACTTTCCACGATTTTAAGGTCCTACCGTATTGGGCAATTCAGGAACAGCATTGATAAGGATTTAAGTTGATTACGAAATCCGTATAAATTTCGGCAGTGAATATGAAAACATTCTCGCATCACTGTGATAAAAATAGCCATCAATTTTTATTTAATGAAAGTTGAGTAATTCAAGGCCGGAAATAAATCACATGTTACATCACTTCATTGCTCTTGAATTCTCGAATAAAGTCCACCAGTGGTCCAAATTATTATGCAGGAGGTTTTAGATAAACAATGGGAAAATCAATAAAAATTGAAAGTCACAATTTATTTGAAATTGACCATCGATGATATGCTTGTATCTGTACATGTACACTGCACAGATTCTTCCGACAATTTCTCTGCAAGAATGGGTTGGACGTATTAATTAGTATGCACAGCAATCAATTCAGCTGGATTCTCATGTATTTTACAATAGGGAAGTGTATAGTGTATATTGTGTATACTTGTTCCATGGTTTTATCCAGATACACACTATCGTCATTAATTAGGTTTACCAAAGTCACTGGCCTCCAGTCCAGTGCATGGTATGGGAGTTGAACGTCCCTGAGATATCTTAAATTAATCATAGATGTCCCTGACCGTAATACCCTATGTTAGAGAACTTCGTCTTCACGTGTAAAAGCTTCAATCAGAGGTCTGGAAGCAGGGGTCGAAGAGAATGCAAAGACTCTTCTTCCAATGCGTCAAATATATGATAACTAGAGTGAATTTAAAAAATATCCCTATATGAGAAATGTTTATAAACATTTTAAAGCAAAAATGTGATATTTTTAGTTTTCATTGCAGTTTTGGCTTACATCGTTTCCTGTAAATAAAAATACCTATTAAGAGAGTCGACAAGCTCAAAGCTGTATTGACGTGTGTAATAGAGTCCCTATAATATCGTCAATGCTATAAGCTGTGCCAAGTTTACGACATCGCGTGTTCATGTCATACTACTTACATTCGTCGGTGGTGACGATGTTTCTTGGTTCCCGAGACATTCGTACCCGCCTCTCTATCAAGCTCTGTACAGCAAAGTTCACCTGTACGGCTTTGAACATCAAGGCGACAACACGCAATATACTCATCAATTACTGGGTTTTAAACTTAGGCTTCAATTTCAAAACAATCATGGCTCAACATTAATTCAATGGTTCAAATACATCCAATAATTACAATTTAAGTCTAAAGCAGCTTTTTTAAACAAAGCACACAAACTCACATTTAAACCCGGTTTTGAAATCACCAATGTACAAAAAGAGAATGCATGCAATTTTAGAAAAGTTTGTTGTTCTTTTGACAATACAGCCATTACAATGATATTAGAAATCTTGTCTTATTAAGAAAAGGTTACGTAATTATACTTTTCGTCAATAAATGAACAATTCATGACTATCCTACTATGCATAATGTGCTATCATTCAACTGAAATATCAAGAAGAAAACATGATTCAAACACAACACTTTTTTAATCTTAATTATGCCTAATGAATGACCAAATAATTTTCTTTCTCACAGAAAAGCTAGAAAAGCTAGAAAAGACTATTTTTCAGCTCACAGAAAGCGAGAACAAAATCATAGAGTAGGGATATATAGGTAGAGTGTCGACTCAAAAAAGTATTTGTATACAGTGAAAATTTTTATATGAAAATATTCAGTTTCTTGTGGAGATTACGTTCCCGTTGTCCATTATTTGAGCAGTTCTAAAAAGAGTCAAAATTTTGCCAATTTGTATACTACCGAGATGATGCTCCTATATATGTAGTATGCAACAAGTTGGATATTAAAATGAATGAATATTTGTTAATAAGCATCCTAACTGAGCGGAAATTAAGCTGATTATCAAGGAAATTTCATGTTCCGTTTTATATTGGAAGTCTTCATGAAAAAGTCGACATCTTATTGTGCCTTCTTGGCTGAAATTTCATATTTCTAATTCATGAAAGCAACAGCAGGTCATCGAGTTACCAATATAACAAATATTGCCTCTCCAAGGCTGTCATGACACGGACAATCTGTAAAATAACATCATTTCCTTCTGCTTTGCTATCATGATCATTCAATTCCTTTGCAATTTCTTCAAAACTGCATAAAGGTGTGTATATGTCACATTTTGAAACAATTCCGACTGTATCTCCTTTGAGTTCATTTAATAAAATCGAAAGTGTATACACATTAGGGATTTAATAAATGCGGAGTTACCACTCTACCTAACATACTTATTCTATGAACAAAATGCTTAAAAATAGTAATATCAAATAAATATTTCGTTCTTGCTGGAATCATAATTGATGTTGATCAAATAATCAACAGCACACAAGTTAAGAATGCATACAATGTCAAACTCAAATTTCACGATTCCTTGATCGACATTAGTTGCACATCTTTCACAGGTTCTGTTCTTCAGCATCAAAGTCGTTTGATCTTTGACTTCTCGCAGAACAAAACTAACACTGTTCAGATAAAATAAGGCTTATGTCACTGATTTCTTGTTCATCAAATGTAAAAATTGGCATGAGATTTGTAGTATCCGGTAACAGCAGTGATGTTGTTGTTTCTCTTTTATTGAATCTAATGCACCCGCAAATTTTCTAGTCTTGAAGGAATTGCTATAGATCAACTTCCTGCTTTCCTATGATATTCTGGAGTCCCACAGCAATCGATTTCGGACTATCTCTTGGGTAGTAGTCTCCATCAGATTGTATACATAGAGGCATTTTACATTCATTATGATATCAAGCATCATGCACGTGCATTTTACAAAAATATAAAAAAGTATTCAAAAAAATACCAAAAAACCTAAACTAAATACTAAAAAACTATTCAAAAACAAAAAGCAAGAACTAAACTGTCTCCGTACAGCGTGAGAGGAGAGATCGATCATCGGCATTGGCTAATGTAGCGCCAAGCCGCTGGAAGGTCTCTCTCTCTCATATATATATATATATATATATATATAAAGAGAAGGATGATGATCGCAGGCATTTATGAAGTACACTGACAAGCTAGCTGCCGATTTCATCTTGTTGACAGCCATATTAGGCCGCAGTCTTCCTTCAATTGTTACTTTTTTCTTAGGGAGCTGTTGCTTGACATTCAACCTAGAACATATACATGTACAGTGTAAATCGCTGGATACGAAAATAACATACAAACATATGCCAAAATCACATACAATTTGAAACTACATCTGATACGAGATTCTTGTATGTTTACAGAGATCTGGTATGTTTTTCATACGAGATCTCACTTACTTTCGCATGTGATTGGTATGTATCGATACGAACTATTCTATCTGTGATTGGCAGTTTTACAATTAAATACGAGCTATTGGCATGTTTTATATACGAGACCTTAGCAAATTCGTCCTCATTCGTATGTGTTTCGTATAAATAGCTTTAAGTCACATGGCAAAAAAGTTATGTTCCATACTACTTACAAATAATTTTTTTCCAGTAATGCCAGTCGTGAATATTTCCTGGTGAAAGTATGGCATTTAACTAGACGCATGTCATCTTTGCTACTTGTCTTATGGCATTCACAAGATTCATAACTAGCTCATTTCCTTGAACTAAGTTGATAAAGATCATTTCAATAAAACAATGACTTTCGAGCAACCATTTTGACTTACATATCTCAAACACAACTATTTTTGCGTTCATGAATTATAATGTGTTTTTATTTCGGATTGATAATATGCTTAGTTCTAAAATTACATAATGCATATTTGTTGATGGTCAAATACTTATTGATTATTCATGAAATGTCTTAGACCTACATGTATTAAAATCGAATTCAGTATTGTAAGTTTGATTATTAAATGTCATTATCTTACTACTTACAAAACAGTAGTAACATTAGTGTGATCTTTATTTACAAAAGGCCTTAAATCAACATATTTTAGAAATCATTGATGCTTTCCTTTCATTGTGCTGGTATGGCTTTAGTATGTAAAGCATACCACACTTGAAATAACATACGGAAAGCATACAAATATATACCAAGAGAATACAGAAGTATACCAAAAAAATATTTTGATATGCATCTTTCGTGTGTGATTGGTATTCAGCGATTTACAGTGACACTTGTTTATCCATCAATATGTGATGCGGAGTGCTCTGCTACAGCATCACATCGACATGTTTCAGTTGTGCTTCACATTACACGACCAATCATGTGGGATCTACCGATCAGTTCAAATGTAGTATCAAGAATGTAGAATGGTTTTTGCTGGAATTCATTTTTCGCAAATTATGCGGAAATCACAATTCTTCAGTATTGGGACATCATCACTCACATCATGCACGCATTACACGTACTTTCTTTTCATGAACATTTTCTCTGGATCTCCGTTAAGTGTGACTCCTTCACACATTAATCATCAGGACTGCATGTCAGAAATTCTCGCGGCATATTTACAGTCGTTCCCTATGCATCGTTTCTGCCATGAGTCGCCCATCAGATTCCAAGGATATGCTTAGAAAGCTAAATGAGAGCAAGATCAAAGAAATTGATAAATCTAACATCTGGCATCAATAAGAATGTGAGGAATGCAGTTTATCTATCGATTTGTTGCTCCCATTGGAATAGATTAAAAACAAGAGTTGTCGCGCGGAACGATGCAGAATTTCTTGCAAGAAGAAATAACTTGACATATAAATGATTGTAGACAATTGTTCGATGATGTATCAAATGTCTTCTTCGGTACCAATTCTTATGTATCAATTTATCTCACAGCTGCATCACTCCCTCAACACTACTATCATCCATATTGGTCATTCTTCCTTAATGTAACAATTCATTGAATCTGTCGTCTTTTCGTATGTTCTGCTTTCCTACTCTCTTGTCGCTCTTCTCTCGCATCAATTATTTCCAGCAACAGACTATGTTTAGGAAGAGACGGAAAAGTTCTGAATTCAATATTGCTTGATTGCCATGTCTCCTTCTGAAGTGAAGAATTTCTTTCATGATCGCGCGTTCTAAACAGGAGTTTATGGTAGGATTGTGTTATGTAGCTGCAGAAGATAACTTCAGTGAACATTATAAGATATCAGTGTCTACTCCCATGTGCCTGTGAAATCACATTGCATCGATTCGAGGATCATCTATATATAAAATTTGGAATTTGTCTACACATGATGAATCCGAACTGTTTGGAAAAACTAATTATCTGCTGATGTTGTTCAGATGATAAATAATAATCAAGTGATACAGCATTGCAAGTTTCATACTGCAGGATTGGAACAAGATCTACTTGAAATACGAAACAACCGTCACCACGAGCAAGTGCGACAACACGAATGAGTTGAGATTAGATGGGACCGACGTAATAGTTCCAGACATGAAACACCTGAGGCGGATGAACAGCTTCCATGGATTTTCTTCTCATGTTTTCTCTTCCACGCTCTATCATTCCCAAACTCCAATGACTTTCCTCACGTCCACAGTTTGATCAGATTTAAAGAAGCTAATTTTTTTCAAATTATTCTTTTGTTTATATACTAGGGACGTGGACCCACTTTAAAAGTAGTATGAAACTTATTAGAGATCAAAAGGAATGAGCATTTATTAACAGGTACCATAATTAAGCGGAAAGTATGTTGATTATCAAGGAGATTTCATGAACCGCATTGTAATACAAGCCTTCATGGAAACGTTTAGATCCTATCATGATCTTTGGCTAAGATTCTGAGCTTGTGGTAAAAATTCAAGTTCAATTTTCATCGTCACAATTTTATGATTTGCTGAATTTATGTTTCATTTCTCAAATCTGAATAGTAATGCGGCCCCATTTGCATCTTTTAAGGTCCATTATAATCTTTGCCTTTGATTATGATGTTCTGCTCTTTTACTAGAAGGTTTAGTGGTGTGATCACGCCTTGGAAAATTCTCTAAAGTACCATAGTATCCCATAGATTTGACAATTTAACAAACCACATGTATATTACCTCTCCAAAGTTGACATAACACTGAGGATTTGTAAAATATATTATCATTCCCTCTGTATTGCTATCATGATCAGTTAAATCAGCATGTCCACAAAAGCAAAAAAATTGCATATAAAAATCTCACATGTGGTGCTGGGTCTCAACTCGAGTTAATTTAATAAAATCAATACTGTATGCACATTCGGGATTTTTAATTAATACTGAGCTGCTACTCTATCTAACATACACTCTATGATTGGAACAATCAGATCAAGAAATTACAAGTAAGTTGGAGTAGTCAGATCAAGAAATTACAAGTAAGTTGGAACAATCAGATCAACAATTTTGAAACATTTGAAATAATGACAATTCATTGATGTCACGTCAACATACTGTAGTTAAATTGAAAACAAACCCGTCGAAACTGAAACCGTTTTCTTCCCGTTACTCTCTTCACTCCACTCGTTAGCACGCCGTACAGAGATCGTCTGCCTGGTCAGTCTCTACACATCCAATAAGTAAGAAAAGGGAGAATGATACAAAGGTTACATAATGCAGATCGACACCAGCGTCCGACGCACAAGCACACGTTACTCACTCATTCATTCATTCACATATATGTCATGTCATAATTTTCTAACATCGCCACCTGATTTTAAGAATCATAATCAGAGTCCGTATAGCGCCAAGGCTCAGCTGTCACTCTTTCACTTCGTCTTTGCTCACTTGGGATGTCAGGATCCTCGGAATTGAGGTTAGATGAGTCGTCGTCATCAGAACGAGAGTCAAGTCGCATTCTCCTGATATCCGATATATGGCGATGCACTCCGTCCACCTCGATTGCTCCACCGTCGGTGATTCCCGTTATTTCTCCTGTACCCCACCGCGTGGTGTATCTTGCATTTGGAGGCTTCACATAGACCATATCACCTTCGGAGAATTGAGAATGATGCGCAGAATGTTCGACTGAATCGTTTCGTTGCAGCGGACAACTCCATCTCCGTCTAAACAATCGTCGATGGGGAGCTGAATGAGGATCATCACCAACCAGAGGCAAAAATTGTACCAAAAAACGGCAGTCAATGGCGACTGTCCAGTTCGCGCTGAGTTTCTTTTGATAGTCCGGTGATGCCGCCATATCACTCCATTCCCACTCGGTCGATAAGCTGCTCGATAAATTACTCGCACTCCCCAGGCACGACACGCTTCTATCATTTGCTCAGACTTAAATGTTGTCGAATTATCTAACAGTAACTCCACTGGTGGCCCCATCTCGCGAAAAACAGTCATGAACGCATTGATAACTGTAGCAAGTCTCTCATTCGGTAGTTCTTTCCATATGGCGAAGCGACTAGGGCCACTGTCCATAATTGTAAGAAATTTCTTGCCATTATAGAGGGTGGTATCACATGCTAGTCTCTTCCAATTCTCCCCTACACTCAGTTCTCCCCTCTCCCAGCGAATAGGAGCCGGATCAATAGTAGAACATTGAACGCAACTCTGCACCACACATCGAACAGTTTCACGATCTATCTCAATTTCAGGATAACAAGAACGGAAGAGATGCAACGTCTTGTCAATTCCGCAATGAATCTCTTCGTGCACAAGCTTGATTCTATCACTGATCGTTACATGATTTTCAGAAGCCACACAACACACTGTGTCGGTCCGCAGCCATTCCTTCGGAACTTGCGTTAGCCGATCAGCTTTATTCTCGGCCGATCTAACCAGTATTGGTAGCATTTCCATGCAGTACTCCGTCATAGTATCATACAGGATCCCTAACCTTCGATAGATCAGCGCTCCAGCCATACCATGAGTTTGCACTCGAGACCGTTCAGTCGTGAGATTTCAACCAACCGCAAACAGTACTGGAATCGGTCATTATGTCCAACTTCTTAAGTCTCCACGATACGGCTAAATTCACTCCTTTCAATATAGATTCGAGCTCCGCTAAGTTAATATGGGCAGAATCGTCCTCGCGTCGTAGCCAGCAACCGTCCTCAACCACTCCGCCGTCTACCTCGAGACACACACCTGTTGCAATACTACTTGCGTCACACCACACGCGACCTGCTTGCTGATTAGGGACAGCCCATACTCCCTTGACTGGGTCCTCCTTGCTCACTCACTCCCACAAGCTTTGAACCAGCGATACTATACGATCTTCGACAAGATCATCCCATCCGCCACCGCCATTAGACAACCGCTTCAAATAGGAGCAGGCAGGCCTTAGCCAAGAGGCGACCGGAAAGTGGCCTACTAGTTTACCACAAAATGAAAATAATTCGCGGCGAGTCATTGATCCTTTAGGCGAGTCGAGGACGTAATCTCGTTTCCATCGGATAAGTCAATCACTGTCGAAAGCTTGCAAGCCCAGAACTCTAGCCCCTGCCAGTGAAGCTGCCGCCTTCGCCTGAAGTCTAAATCTACGAAACACTTGAGACACGCGATCTGCGGATACAACACTTTCATTCACGACAATATCGTCGATGTATGAGTCGGTTCCAGCCTTTACCTCTTCATCCTGGCTCAGCACATGATTCACGATAGCCGTCACAATTTTCGGTGCCACATTTAAGCCAAAACCCAGCCTCGTTAAACAATATTTCTCACCTTTGTACATGACAACCTGATAACGCCACAGAGAGGGGTCTACGTTGACTTGGAGATAGGCTTTTTTCAAATCAATTAGAGACAAATTTGAACCCAGCTTACGCCAAGCTCTCAATTTGTCCCCACAGACTACGCTCCTTCCTGTATGACTCGAAACAAAATCATTGAGCTCTCTGAAGTCGAGGACCGGTCTCACACTACCTTTATTGCGCTGCACTACAGCCATTAGAGGTATAATGCCATCATGATCACCGTCATATGGTCTCAGCCACCCTTCCTTAATCCAATTGTCAATTTCTGATGAAAATTCCGCCGCAGTATCTGTGTCCATTTTGTAATTATGTATCGAATTTGTTAAACGAGGTTCTGAGTCTTTATCTACCCACTTCCATGATACTAACCATCTGCCCTCTGTGAAACTTGCCGTAAAATCTTTGTCTTCAATCTGCATGGGTTGTTCAATCGCGGAAACAGAGCATTTGCTACCAAAACGTACTATTTTCCCGTCGCCAGAAATACTCACTCCACCCAACTCATAGACCGCGTCCATCCCGATGTACGCGCCAAATCCGGGAATAATGTCCGCTACCACACATTTCATGCTCATCAACCGTCCCGCTATTTCCATCTTGCAATTAGCGTATTGGTCACTAACAGCAGTCTCACCATTCATCATAAGTAATGTATACTTAACTTCCGGCCCCTAGTCAACTCACCTGAGGGGAGAACAAGTCGTGAAACAATAGTCCATACACAGCCGGAATCAATGAGGGCGTTCACTGGTCGTTTGTTAATGCACGCTTGAATAGTCGGTAATTGCGCTCTCTTCAAGGGAGGGAAACCGCTGGCGCAGATGGCGGTCCCCGTTACTCGTTTTTTGAGTCCTTACGCATTGGGCACTGAGCGACGAAATGACCATCTTCACCACACAAGAAGCAGCACCTTTTGATCTTTGTCTGAGGACAGGCCCGTGCCAGGTGTCCATGCTCACCACATCGGTAACACTTCCGAATAGGGCTGACTTTCCTCATCGACTTAATCGTTGCGGCCGCTGCAGACACAGTTCGGTTCTCCTTGAAATTGATTGACCTCGCTCTCTCCGCCACCTCCGCTAGAGACATTGATTCTAACTTTGAGGCCGCCTTTAACTGAAGTTTGATGTCGCTTGGTAGACCTGACACAAACGCGCACTTCAACAGTTCATTTCCATCTCCAATGAGGCCGACGAGACGTACAAGATCGGCGAGATAAACGTCAACACTTTCACCTGGAATATGTCGTCGATCGCAAAGAAGCCCTAAGGCCGAGAATGCATCCAACGAGAAAGCCTTTAAAAGTTCGGTCTTAAGACAAGGATAGTCATATTTCACTTTGTCACTCAAAGCGTCGTAAACTGCGAATGCGTCGCCCACGAGAAATAATGGTAGAAAGTTTACTAGGTCTTCCACTTTCTGGAGCTTGAAACTAGCTCCAGCTTTTTCACCCACTCCGAAAAATCCGTAGAGCCGTCATATTGATTGATGATATCCGTTATTCGATGAGCAGCCATTATGCCGTGATAGCTTGTAGTTAAATTGAAAACAAACCCGTCGAAACTGAAACCGTTTGATTCCCGTTACTTTCTTCACTCCACTCGTTAGCACGCCGTACAGAGATCGTCTGCCTGGTCTACACATCCAATAAGTAAGAAAAGGGAGAATGATACAAAGGTTACATAATGCAGATCGGCACCAGCGTCCGACGCACAAGCACACGTTACTCACTCATTCATTCATTCACTTATATGTCATGTCATAATTTTCTAACACATACAAGTATGCATTGATCGCATGGAATGCAACACTTGCATATGGATGGCACTTTCACCAACGCAAATGAATTTCAAAAATCTTGTAAAATTTCCGTTGTGCAAGGAATAGGTAGACACAGGGATGCGAGCAATAGCAATTTTGATAGTGAGTAGAATTCTTGCTAACTCTCTTGATGAATTTGATACAACAAATTTGTTTAAAAGGCCTTGTCTTGACCATGGACTATACGGAATGCAAGGCGATACAACCGTTTTCTGATATTGGAGAGCATCACGAACAACAGGCCACCAATAAGCCATTCACCAAAAGACAATGATCAATTATTCTGTAAAATGAAAAATATAATGCATTCTTGTAAACATGATAATTAAATATTGAGCTGCATCCTCTGTTGAAAAATGGAAACAGACCTGAATAGCTGCCATTTCATCCAATATCAGGAATCATCAGCGGACCTAGCTCACATCTCTCAACATTGACACAACTCCCTACTTAATATTGCATCCTTGTTTGGCTATGGGGTATTACGAGTATGAAACATGGGATAAAATCAAACTCGTTTTGATTCAACTTGCAAATGTTCAAAATGCTAGTTCGCAACATCGATATTCATTTAGCATGCGAAGAGAGGAAAAATGAGAAAAATGATCGCATGAATCTGTGTCACAAGCATAATTCTTCAAGTCATATTATTCCGTATTTCCGTGAAGACAGTCAAACCCTTGATCTATCATCGGTTGGTTGTAATCGTATTGGCTCATTGCCTCAGTGATCATCCATATCACACACAAATTCTTGTTTTTAACCTTGATTTCTAGTGAGATTAATTGTTTGTCTCAGAGAGATCATCTATCCTTCCTTCGAATTGTTTCTTTCATGTTAGAAACCTTACGGAAGAAACATTCTAAAAGTGATTTTATCATAGTCAGACAACAGTATTACGTTGCTTCTGATGTCTTCTGAATTACTCTCGAGGCAGAGAAGATTAGAAGAAAAAGATAAGAGCAAATTAGAAAAACTTTTTTTTTTGAAAAGCCAGTGTGTAAAAAGACAGAGGAAGATCTAAAGACCTGAGTGAAATCGTGAAGGCAAAGACTACAATTACAGAGACATCTATGATTAAATATATCTATTACCTTACATTATCATATTTTATATAAATAATTTAATATTAGTCATAGATATCCCTGATACTTAGTACTGAATATCTACAATATTCAATTGCAAAAGAAATCGTCCGCTGTCTTCATTAACTTGTCTTCATAATTAAATGCAGAGGCAGGGAAGTCTTCAGTCTTTAAGTGAAATTTCGTTCATTAGAAAACTGAATTTGTTATCCAAAATGTCTGACCAACATCCAGAGGCGTCGCTAAGAAAACATCATTGGGGGGGGGGGTGTTTGCTAAATTTTACCTGATTTACAACTTAGATCCAAAATTTGCCTGATTATTGCACACACGCATACTCACACACATTCCAACATGTTTCATGTTTATATCCTACAGAAGAGGTACCTGCAGTGTTGGATTTGAGGGGAGGGAAAGTGGGGAAGTTCCCCTGCACTGCCTCATCTCATCCCCGGCACTGGAGATGCACCTTCCTTCCCTGAGGGGGAAGAATATTTCCAGTAGATAGGCTTTACATTGCCTCAACCAGATTGATTGAGCATCAGTTCATTATTTTAGTGAATATGAGCAACATTGACAGGCGCAGGCCTAGTTTCCTCACGATTCTTCATAAGCTTAATTGTCTTATCATCAATAATTGACCTTCTTTGTTCATAAAGATAACAAATAAATTCGAGAAGCAGAAAGTGCTGAATGAAATAATTAGAAGGTAGCGAAACCATCACAAAAAGAGTGGAATCCAGAATGCTATCTTTATTCTTTCAGGGTCTTGATGACAACACACACAGTATTTTATTCATATTAATGTAATAGAACTCTTCACAATAAATAAAATCAAGTTTGGGAACATTGTTTAACTTTCACTCTGTGAATATTGACAGAAGCCCGAATTTTGTGAATTCATTATAGGTCTAATTACAATAAATTACAGAATGATCATCTGCGGAATGTTTGTATGGATCTTCACATGCGAGACCTACTATGAATTTCTGATGCACAAGTCAACGTAGCAAAGTGCGTCAAGGTAACAAAGTTAAAAAAACAAGCTAATGACTAGTTAATTTTCAATAGGTACAAATTATGATTTAAAAGAAAAGTTTTATATCCAAAATGTCTAACAATTTTAAAAATACTTACTAGAAAGACAAACAACGCTTCTCCTCTCCTCATGTGTAATGAATTGGCGAGTAAGTCGTTCTGTTCAAAATTATGTTTATCACTTATATATTGAAAAGATCATATTTAACAGTCTGCCCATTCAGATGATAAGAGGACAGGTCTGTTTCCAATCAAAATACCAGATCTAGCTAATAACACAGCGGGATTACGCTATCTAAAATCTACCAAGTGTGTAAGAGAATTAATATTAGTTCCTTAAGCTAAAACGTGAAATAGAATTGTACAAAATATGCATATAAATAAATTATTTGACTATTTTTAATGAGGTCATCAACAGGAACTTGGTCAGGACGATCGCGTTTCGACCGCTTAATCCTGGACGCTCAAACCCGACCAAGCGCGGTCCTGTACATTTAAGATGCACAGCCTCAAAAATTAAATTTATAATAGAGAAAGATTAGCATCTATCAAAAAAAAAATAGAGTCACTATTGACTGAAATGTACCTCAGGCATTTGAAAGAAGGACAGAGTCCAGCCAGTAGAGGTAAGGGTATCCACGCACCTTATTTGAAGCATTATTTAACCAAATGCGGGTGGCACCAAATGCATGCATTGGAGAGTCCATTTCAAGGATCAAATGGGCCTATCTCCTACTTTTTCCATTTATGGTTCAACTGTTTTCAAAATAATTCGCGGGCGTTCTTAGTGCGAGGATGATAGTGGTGCTATATGAATCAATGTCCTCTTTCTTTTGATCACCCTTTTTCCGGCTTCGGTTGCAGCGTTGACCCAAAAACTTCCGTTCGAAAGCTTCCCCCTACTGCTATCATGCTCAAATCCAACACTAGGTACCTACCTACCTAATCATCTAATCGGTCGGAAATGACGCCTATAGATGAAAAATAATTTAATTGGTGGTTATTTAAGTGGCCAATGAAATGCCGATGACGTTAAGTTAATTTGTGCGCAATTGGATCCCGTAGTATCGACTGTTAAGGAAATTTTCGATGGTGTTTGCATCGAGAAAGTTAACACGCTGTTGACAATAAACTTCTACGCACAGAGAAGACGGTGTGCCTTATTCATACCGTGCGCTTTCCGCGGTGCGCGTGTGAATGACTCGGTATGAGGAAGGTTTGATGAAATCCACCGTAACGATGACGTCATCTCCTCAAGGGACAACGCAATAGCCAGAGCTTACGTGGTGAGATCAAAAATGATTCAGACTCGACCAGAAGGAATAATGCTAGATATTTCACACTGGATGACTAATGAGTATATAGGCAACAAATATCGTATTGATAACTTTCATTGATATTTTTTTCTTTAGTATTTTTATCGATTTTAAATATTTAGTATTTTTCAGCATTTTAGTTGATTTTTGCCATACATTTCCTTTCTTGAAAGTATTTTGACGGATACATTTACTTCGAACATGACTTGCATAAACTTCAATAGGGTCTGAGTTGTATTCATCAGTGTATTCAGTTGTTTTGATTGTTATAACAATCACGAGCAGTACCGAGTGTGAGTTGTGTTCAAAGGTCAGTTGATGCTGACAATCTTCTGGAACAGCTGCGGCATTGTTCATATGGATTTCGTCGACCGACATCAGCGACTGAATGCCGAGTACTACTGTGAGCAACTTCGTAAAGCTCGTCAAAGTGTTCGAAAACCCCGCAACCAGAATCTTCATCTACTACACGACAACGCGCCCATCCATACTGCAGCGACCACTACAACTGCAATTGAGGACTCAGACTTTCATGTGCTTCCTCATCCCCATAGCTCCGACTTAGCTCCAAGTGACTATTTCCTATTCCGCTATCTAAAGCATCATCTCAGGGGAGAGCGTTTTGTTAATAGTGAGGATGTGAAAGATGCAGTGATGGAATTTTTCAATTCCAGAAGTCGAGACTTTTTCCACGAGGCTTTTCGAGAGCTTCCTAAAAGGTGGAGCAAGTGTGTAGAGAATGAGGGGATTACATTGAGAAGAAATGACTTGTATTTACTTTTGAAATTAACATTTTGTGGATTAGCTGTTGTACTTTTGTGGCATATATTCAGAGGGAAGTTAAGGAAATGTATGGAAAAAATCAATTAAAATGCTGAAAAATACTAAATATTTAAAATCGATAAAAATACTAAAGAAAAAAATATCAATGAAAGTTATCAATACGATATTTGTTGCCTATATACCCATTAGTCATCCAGTGTGAAATATCTAAGTCGTAGCATTATTCCTTCTGGTCGAGTCTAAATCATTTTTGATCTCACCACGTATATCAATCAACGGTTAAATATACACTACCCAGCTAGGCAGAATGAGTTGCAGGCGTTTCAGCGTTAGGTGATTCAGTGCCAATATTCACTGGCTACATTATAGGTAAGGTACTGGAATTACATTTCAATTCCACTTAGATATTTTAAATTTAGCAGAGCTAACTCACATCGCCTTATGTTCCAATTTTTAAGAAAATGCGAGGCGACTGTTCCTCCTGCTCGCATATACAGTCATCCCGGTGCAGGTCGTTTTCAGCGCGCTATGTTTGACCGCTTTCGCGTGACAAATCAATATCATCAACGGCAACTAACCATATACTTTCTGGTATCTAGAAAGGGTGAGAATTTCCCGACATTACGATGTGTTTTTGTGACAAGACGTGTTTTTGTGGCTAAGAACAACGTCAGTGAATTTTGGAGCTGAATCGCCGGCAAACCGGCGGTTTGCCTGAAATTTCTCATTTTACCTGAATCTTTTTATTAATTTCATATTGGGGGGGTGTTACGGTCCCCCACACCCCCCCGGTCGCGACGCCTCTGCCAACATCCATCTAAATGCAACCCACTGGAAGCTAGCTTCCCAAGATCTGAATATAACAAGTTATGCCACCTGCGCTTGTCGCTTGAATATCTTTCTGAATTAACTCAGCATTATTGTATAGGATACTTCCTATCAGGTCCTACAGTATAGAAATGTAGCTTGCTGCCGCATGCATTTAACATGCATGTATTAATTACAAAATTGATAAGTTATCAGAATACATTTTCTCGATATGTCGTCATCTAATATTTCCTTATCTCTGGTCATGGTTCTTTATTTTTATCTCTCATCGCAGATCACATTGTAATCTCAAACATAAACATCTCATCTTCCTTTTGTAAGCCTGTAACCCCTTTTTCGTTCGGCCTTACACTGCAAACATATGCGTTAAAGTTTGAAAATCCATTTCTTCCGTGTGAAATGAATGAATATTTCCATAACAAAGAGTTGGAAAGAAATATCAGAGCTCGAATATGCTGCGAATAGTCAGAGCCCGAGACTAAGCTCAGATCCAGAGATATGTTGGCAATAATGCTTCCCAACCAAAGACATCATGGGCTGGAAATTCAGAATTATGACAGAACCAAATCGCTAACAAAAATCTGCCTACCGATAGCCTAGAAGCGTATTCACAAATCATTGGTCACATGGTCTGATATCTATGATTCATGCAGCTCATTCATTGAGGAAATTATGTCATTTTGTCAGAAAAGTGTGACGACAATTCGTTTGTGTAACAAAGATAGATTCATTTGCGTGTGGGTTAGTCTAGAGCGGAAATAATCCTATCCCAACCATTGTATGCGATGGTAGCAAGCGACAGAGATTGACATAGATATTTTTCTCTCTTTAACTTATGTGATTGGCAAAGCGAGAGCACATTGCAAAAGTTGCTCTTATGAGAGAACCAATAAACTTCAACCGTCAGATGACAGGCGGGCTTCTCCATAGAAAACGATAACAATTAATAAAACCTCTTAGCACGGGAGGTACTGACACTTTCTTCCTAAATTCGAGCACAAAGGGCTCAATAGCATGAATTTGTAGACCTTGAAACGCTGAATACAAAAATCAAATTCTTGAGTGTCACAGCCAGTCACTTTCGGTTATAGGTAAGGTAAATTCAAGAAGTATCTATGGATTATGAAACAGTTGGCAATTTTCGTACATTTTCTTTTGCAGAAAAGAAACTATTTATCAGAATGCCATGAACTTTGAAACATGATTGAGTTCAGAGCATCAACTTCGATACAAAAGTTGAAGTGAGTTGATGTCTGAGAGCCTCTACAAAATGAGTAAAATCGCCAAAATTAAGTGAAAACATGAAATTTGCTGATTTTTGTAAAGACTGTCAGACATCAAATACTAAAACATGTGACTCACTTGACTCACTCACCAACTGCCGACAGCAGGCAGCAATGTACAAACTGCCATTATTCCCACATTATTGCACCATGGTAGACAATGTGCATTACCCGGCCGTCATTTTTTAATACTTATAATATAGAAGTTACTGCCAAGATCATAGACGTCTAAATTGTAGAAGAATTTTCTGTTACAGGAAGTATATGAATAGATGTTGATGCATATAAGTAGACAATGGAAATACCACATGAGATTTCTCGGTAAGTAATGAAGAAATCGCCGACCGTTGACGCGGTCTCTGATTTGTACATTACTTACCTTGAAATCTCATATGGTATTCCTACATTATCACGAAGTATTATCTAGTACATCTTTTCTATGTCTATTTCAGATATGTATTTCCAAATGGATCTCAGATCTTTCCAACTGAATTTCAGATATCTTCAATGTTGAAATTGCTGTTAGATATCTGAAATCCATCTGGAAATGTCTGAAATTCATTTGAAAAGATCAGAAATCGATGTGTGAATTTTCTGAAATAGACATGGAAAATGTGTAGAAATTGCCTGCACGCAGAAATTATGGTCACTGACTGGGGTGATTCTGCAAGATAAAGGTCACTTGCGAAATTCGTGAAATAATTATTTTCGCGAAGATTTAAAGTCAACTTTTCAGTACGAGGAGCGATATCGTTGTCGAGAGAGAGAGCAGCGATCGAGTGAAGGTAATTTATTTCTATGCATGCATCTCCATCTGGAATATGTTGGATAATAATAATAATAATAATATAGACGTTTATTTCAAAAACCCCAAATGGTAATCGTGGGGCTCAAGTCATACACAAAGACATATATAATTACAAAGAAATACAAGAACTTAACAAACAAAAAAATCATGTTTTCATCCTAAGCAAAAAGACAGCAGGTCATCGCAAATGATACAAAGTGAAACATGCAAGACATTACAAAGTAAATCCGTCATTTGATAGCTTAGCCATAGTTAAAAAATAGCTATTACTTCTCATTGCTGTTTTACACAAGGGAATCAAAAACCTTTCGGAATAATGTAATCGCTCAGGTAACAAGTGATGCAAAGGATGACCCTCATCATCGACAACCTTTAAAAAGAATGAGTACCCTTGGATCGTGCGTCGATAACATAGTGGAATAAAGTGTGCACAATTACAATCTGATTTCTCGCATATAATTCGATGAAAACGTTTTTGCAAACGCTCCAATAAGTCTGAACTGGTGGATTGCAAGTTAACTAATAAGGGAGAACAATATTCCAATACACTGCGAACACAAGAAAAATACACTTGAATGATGAGGTCAGTTGTAAAAAAGTGCTTCAACTGTCGTATCACATAAATCTTTGACGACGCTTTCTTAGCAATGTACAATATATGTTCTCTCCACGTCAATCTACTATCAATAATCACACCGAGTAATCTTAAACTATGAACAGTCTCAATTGACGACAGTTGATATCTTCCAAAATCAAAGTGAGGATTTGAAGTAATAAACATCTGTTTACATTTATCTACATTGATCGACATTTTGTTCATATACGTCCAAACCATGAGTTCGTCGTAGTGACTCTGCATGAGTGGAAAATCAGCATTCTTAGAAATAGAGCAACACAAAGTGAAATCATCGGCATACTTGATTAAACAAGCATTATCACTATCCAAAGACATATCTGCGGTAAATAATCCAAAAAGCATGGGACCAATCGCGGATCCCTGAGGAACGCCGCTCTTTACAGACAGAAAAGAACTGAAATTGTTGTTCCAGCGTACTCTTTGGTATCTGTTACACAGATAATTTGATATAAAACTGACAAAGTAGTTATCAATATTCATGCATATCAACTTCTTTATTAACAACCTATGGGATATTTTGTCAAAGCCTTTGGTTAAGTCAACAGCAAGCAGATGTAAGGCAGTTATGTCTCTGTGTTGAAGCTTACTGCTCACAAAATCTTCAATTTGCAGAAGAGCACACAACGTTGAACTTTTTGGTCGAAATCCAAACTGATATTTATCAAATCGTTTTGTAAGAGCAGTCTTGTAATAATTCAAAATACGACGCTCAAGAATGCGGCAGGAATCGGAACAAGGGATATCGGTCTTGTGTCACTAACGTTGGGAGGTGATGTTTTAGGTACAGGAACGATGTCAGCACACTTCCATAAAACAGGTAAGTTCGCTTCATACATACATCGGTTGAACAATACACACAAGGGTTTTGACAGAACCAATGCAAGCTTTGGCCAAAGGGCAGTAGGTATCCCATCGGAGCCTGCAGATTTTCGTGTTTTCACCTTTGTCAGCTCATATTCAATATCAGCTTCTGAAAATACAAAGGGAACGATGTAGGGAAAGCTGGTAATGTTCAATTCGTCATCGATGAAATGAGACTGATACGACATATTCAATGTTTCCAGAATTTCGACAATATTCTTAGAGGAATCAGGTTTTTCCAACCAATTTGAATTTCTATCATCACATTTGATTGTCCTGTATACATCCCATATCGATTTATTCGCTTGAATGAGATTGTTGGCCCAGGTCTGCTTAGCAAGAATAATTTGCTCTTTCACCTTGTCACGAAAGTGTCTGTAGAGTTCCCAATTCTTTTGTCGGTATGCAGTATATCTCTTATTTATCAAAACTTTTATAACGCTAGTAATCCATGGCTTATCATTTTTTGATCGCTTTATCATGTCCTTTGGAATCGTACCAATTGCTTGACGAAGCTTTGAATAGAAAGTCTCACAAGCCTGATCAATATCACAGGAAGACAAAGAGTCAATCCACTCTACCGATTCTAGAAGATGTATCGCATTTTCCAACTTTGAGTCACGCATGTCCATCACAGCATAATACATAGCATCATAAATCATTTGATGCTTCGGTCTGGCAATAATCACATTGTGGTCACTACTTCCAAGAGGAGGCCATACATTTACTTGAGTATATGATAGGGCCATTTGATGAGGAATCAAGATCTTGTCTAAAAATGAGTCACCTCTTGTTGGTTGATCAACAACATTGGTAAGGTCAAAACATATTTCAAAGAAACTCGTATCCACGTTATTAAAGTCACCAACGATGATCACAGGACGTTCAGGATGTTCACGAAAATAATTGTCTATAACAGATATAATGTAGTCAGATGAGGTTTGCTTTTGTACTGAAGTCATGCTACTACCATGTGGGAAATATAGCACCACAAATACACATTCAAAACGTTGATGAGACATCTGCAAGAAGATACATTCAACGTGATCATTTGCTGATGTATTTTGTATAAGGGTCACATGAATCTGATTCCTTGTCCACACACAAATGCCACCGCCTTTCTTGTCTTGACTTCGATTTCCTCTGAATAAGTTATACCCTTTAATATGGAAAAGTTCATCACTAATTAAATCGTGCAACCAACTTTCAGTAACAGCAATAACATCCGGCAAATGCTTATCAACTGAGACACAGAGTTCATCAAACTTGTTGCATATTGATCGAGCATTTGTATAAAAAATAACTGGTAAGCAATCAGAGATCACTGGTTGTCAGTTATTCTCGTCTTTTGCAATGATAGTTCCTCGCTTTAGAATAACATTTTCTCCAGATGCCTTCCTTCTTTTAAATTCTTCAACCAGTTTTTTGTCTTCGATTAACTGCATCCGTGTCAAATCAGGACGAAGGAAGATTGTCTGCCTCGTATTAGAATTAAAAGATTTGAGTTTCCAAGCATTTCTCAAACACTCTGCCTTGCCATCATTTATCATAAAGCGAATTCTGACAGGACGCGGTTTTAGACCTCGCCTACCAACACGATCAGCTGCTACAATTGAATCTCGAGAAATATCCAGCTTACTACAAAGTTCCTGAACACTTGGTTCCTCGACTCCAAGGCAAAAAGTGTCAGTAACATCAGCAGAACTTTCCTCCAAACCAAACACCATAACATTATTCTTCTTTACCTCCCTCTCGTTGTTCTCGACTATAGCATCATGAACTGCTCGTGTTAAATCAGCGGATAATGTAGAAGATTTGCTCAGTCTCATCTCCTCTAGCTCCTTCTCCAACAATACAATTCTGTGGAGAACATCACATAATTTCGTATTCTTGCAGTCATTGCAGGAGTAGGATAAGTGAGGGGACGATAAGAGGGCCTTCGAAGCGGACTGAGGTAAGTTGCAGCATTCCCTCTTTAGATGAAAAGTCTTCAGACAAAACTGACATTTCACCACATCACCTTCTATAGCAATAGAACAACTTGCACAAGTCTCCAAAACTGCATCACTTCCTTTTCGAGAATTCATATCCAAGAAGTTTCTGTGGAGCAAAAGTGTTACCAGGAATCGAACCAATAGTGAAAACCAGACGATTGTACAGCGACCATACACTCCACCTCTCGACCACAGGGGCACCAACGTCTTTGTAGATATCTTCTTTTACACAAACCGGAATGTTATGAAAATTGTGCGTACCCTCGCGTCACGTGATCTCGATCCCACAGACAAAGACAGCGAACAAGCGCAAACAGACACCGATGAACACTTTTCACTGAATATCAGGGCGAAGATTTGCAGTTCCCCAGGAATTACGGCGAATGAGGACTCTGAGCAACGAAATGAAGTACACAGCCACAAAGACGATGACTAGAGGCGCTGATTGATACAAATAACTCCAAAGATCACCAACACAGAAGCAGAGAACGACCAAACGAAGACACTGAATCACTAGAGCGAACGGAGCGACGACCAGCCAGCACGATGAGAGGTAGGATATTATCTTAGCGTCCTATTTGTCGGCCATACATAAAGAAGTCTATGGCCATACTTATAAATGTATAATATTTCTATCCATTGACTAGGAATAGACATACAAATAGGCTACTAAACATTGCAATAGAAGACTTTTTGAACATAAATCAGAGTCCATTATTTGTCACATTCTATTAATGAACCAAATAGCGACTTCAAAATGAAAAGAACCGCAGAAATGATGAAGAAACGATACGAAAGATGAAACGATAAAATATACGAAGCTAGCAGTAAAATATACGAAGATCGAGGAGTCAATTTTATCGAAAGCAAAATAACAATAATGTTGATAATTGTGTCAATAATAGATCGTTTAGCAGTTTTATAAGTTTGATTCTGCATTAGGTCGACATAATACAATTGAGCACTTTGTAATGCTCCTATGTTTCAATGCTTCAAATGTTAGATTTAGGCAATTGTCAAGGACATTTAACGCAATTACAATCAAAATAATACATAAGGAAAATAAAATCATGACGAAAATATTCTTTGCAGCACAAAAGTTCACGAACTGCAAAGTGTTAACATGTTGACCGCAAAGACTGAAAAGTTGAACAGGGACTGAAAAGTAATGCGCATGCGCTCTGAGTGCTATGGTAATATCAACTTTTCAACACATGGATGGAAATAAGATATTAGACCAGACTCCCAGGGGATTAACTTAGCTGGAGAGGTTTGCGATTTTAATGTATGCAGTTTGGTAGGCCACAAGTGTATGAGAAAGGAATCGAAAGTCTGGAGATTTGTTGGTGGGTTGGCTCAAACGGGCACCCCATATTACCCTCAGATAAGCTAACTTAGCTGGAATGGTAATCGAGTCAGACCAAGTGGAAATTGTTTATGATGCTAAACATTCGAAGAAATTAATGGTAGACTAGAATGGAGGATTGATATTCTGCTTAAGTAAATAATGGAACAAAGAAAAAGCTATGGTTTGTAGATCAAGAAGGTAATTAAGAAAGCGTCCAGACACATGTATATTTTGTTGTGTTTGAAGAGAGCCAATTGCCCTTCTCCTTTGTTATTTAGGCCTATAGCTTATTGTGCTTACATCAGACCCTTACTTTTGTACACTTTTCCTGTAACATGTAACATGACAGATTTTTTAAGAATTCGTTTGTAAGTAAGTAAGTAGGTATATTTGTATAGCGCCAATCTGCTCTTGCGAGCTCGCTAGGCGCGAAAATGTCACGGGTCGAGAAAGAGCGTTTCTTTTAATTGAGGATAAATCATGTATTAAAGAGTCCTTGTTTGCTGCAGGTGACAAGATGTGTCGTAATCTTTTTGAGAAAGTTTTAAGAGAACCTCATCATCCGCTTCGTCCCTTTTTTGAACCAAGGCAGTTGTCCGTTAATGAATAACTGTTGTCTGAGGAAGCCTTTGGCAAGAACAAAGAGATTTCAAAACTCTTTTATTAAGTATTGTCCATGATTTTAGGTTTATGTGTCTTTTTTATGTTTTTATGCATCTACTACCTTGTCGAATTCCCACCGCTATTGTGAGTCTAAATAAAGCTTTTTGAAATTTTGAATTTTGAATTGAATCAATGCCGATGAAAACCTGACGAATCCGATTTCTCAACTGGTTAGAGCATTGGTTAGTCCGATTCCCGCTAGAATGCGGATATTGTTAGTACATATCAGTGGGACATTGAGCTATGAAAATCTTGCTGAAAAAGGTCGCGAGAAGAGGAAAAAGATTTATAAGTGAATTCCGTGCTTTCGCTCTACGGTAAAAAAGCGAATTGAATATTCTCCAAGAAGTAATCATTTTTCAAACCAACAGAGTGTCAAAGGGGACTATAAAATTAATCGCAAGCAATCTCCCGGGAATGTTACGGAGATTGAATGCATGGCAAGAGACAGATGAAAGTCTGAGAATGTAGAGATAAATTGATACCTTCAGTGATCCATTGGTGCTATTCCCAAAGCACTCAATCGAGATGATTGGAAAATCTGGCTTTTTAATAAAAAACGGAACTTTGTCTAATGAAAATCTGACATTCCTGTTGAGATAACATCAAAGAACTTCTTGCACTGGCATACCAAAGTCTTCCTCTGCAAGTTGGCGTGAATTCCATTCCGCATATCTATGTCAGTGTCGAGCCCGAACCTGCAGCTGTTCAACGAGAATTGAAGCTCTGATAGGCGTTTTCACTTCTTTTCAGTAGTTTTTGGCTTTTAATTGATTTGAGAGCATACGGAGACTGTTTGCCCTCGCGAGTTATTCACAGGGGGAAGGGTGCTCTGTCCACTTCTCCTAATATCTTACTTCATCGGTCAGATAGGAAGTCTTTTGAAGGTTTCTTAGTAACGCCTCCAAATTTTTATGCGCTATAATCCGGCCGGGGCCAGTACTCATTCAAATAAGAAGCCGCCCGGTTTTGAATGTGCCGGCCCGGCCCAGGCCGGTTCTAATCCCTACCCATAAAGCTAATAAATTGCAGCTGCATTCAGCTGCCGGTAACTTACCGTTTCTTACTGTAATTTTACGGTAGCTGACAGTGACTTGTAGCAACAAAAATTAATTCACTGCTTTGGTGTCGCATTGTAAAAAACCGCAAAACGTAGGATGACTTCGATTACAACTGTAGTTGAGTGTAGTTGGCTGTTATTGCCTGTTGAAAACTGAAGCCTTTGTTAAAAATTACAGTAACTGTAGAAAGCGGCAGCCGAGCCATCTTATTGTCATCTGCGTCAGTGGACGGCTCCTGCTGAGAATCATAATCCAATCGATTTTCCAAACAATACAATGGTAAGGGAGACCTGAGGTTGGATATCTATGGGCTTCTACTGAAACATTTATTAGCTTAAAAATCAAATTACCATCGCCAAGAAAAAATTACAGTATAACTACTGCTATTTGTAATTTTCTTTTCATCTTGACATCTTCGTGATGGATTGCAACTCCCAGATTTCACAGACCTTAAGTTAAGTGCTTTTACGGCATACTGACCAAATCTGAAATATAACGTATTCCAACTTGTCGATATATTGATAATTGAATATTCTTTGATACAATGATTCAACTGTAATTACAACCGACTGCCATTGTAATTGGCTGTAATTACAGCCGCTACAGCTGTTAACAGCTTGTTACAGCCCGTTACAGTCAATTACAGCCAATACAGTGACTACAGCCGTAACAGTCAACAGCTCGACTGTAGATTACAATTACTCCTGTAATCGAAGTCACCCTTAATCTTCAGCAAGGCAAGTAATCAATTTAACATATCATTTGTCATTCCAACGCATTTGATGTTGAAAATCAATTGAATTAAAGTCTATCGAGCTAAGCCAATCACATCTTATGACGCACGTCGTCCTTCAACATTTAAAGAATAAAAAAAAACTTTTTCTAAGCATACTAAGTATTTCACAGCTGTCCTCAAACGTGACAAAAACTATCCCCGCATTTCTCTGCACCCATGAAGCTCTACCGCGCTAGCCTGCACCCTTGAAGCCCTGTCTTCCACCTTCGCATGTGTGCTATCATTTGACGCTGTATCATGGGGAGATTCCCACTTCAATATTTTCACATTGCGCTATGCAGAGCGTAAAAGGTAGCCAACAATCGGAAGTTTGAATAGCTCTAATTGAATGGTTGATTGAATTACCTTGAGGAATACAAAGCTCACTACATTAATTTATTAATTTTCAGTCCTCATCGACAGCTCCGGCGTAATTGCCCAATTCCTATTATCAAATGGGAAATTGTTTCATTATTCAGCACTTGTAAGAGAATTTGTATTGAACCTTAGGACAGCAACATAAATATGCGACATCGTCTAACAATTCACAGGATCTCGTGATGGGCAGAGTTATGCTGTGAGAAATTGTTTCAAATCAAATTTAGCTGCAGCTGTAATCATATTATGATTCTGAAGTTGGAAATTGGAAATGTTAATCATGTTCTCATTGATGCAGCTGATTAGGCATCGAAATCATTGTCCCGTTTGATACGCGTCGATGTCTCCCGGGCCTTTGCAAGCACTTCTTCCAGATATGTCACCTTAATCGTCAAAATCTGATTTTTAAGAATATCAACTACAGGAACAGTAAGCAGATGAACCCTACTCAACAATGCACAAGCCGATGTCTGAGGTGGAGACGTCCTCCCCTGTTGACCAAGGAATCCATCCGAAGTTCGCGGTGGAGACAATCTCGTCTGCTGACCAAGGAATCCATCCGAAGTTCGCGGTGGAGACGATCTCGTCTGCTGACCAAGGAATGGATCCGAAGTCTGTGGTGGAGAGAGAGAGAGAGAAACGTATATTTAGAATGAATGAAAATCACAACTTTATCATATAATAACATCGACATCGTAAGCAAGAAAAACAGATAATCAGATGGTGCACACATGCATGATATTCACAAAGTTAACTACACGTAACTTAATATAAAAATTCACTAAGTCATCAAGTAAAAATGAATAAAATCACATTCAAGAAAGATCGTTGATTCCATGCAGTTTAATTTCGAATACCATTTGAAAGAGCACACGACCACGGGAAAAAAGAATTCTGTCTTCTAACTGTTCTAACAGAGGGCAACAAAAAGTGACCACTATTTCTCAGACGTACAGGGACGAAATGGTGAAGAGGGTGTAGCGAATGACGCTCACAGCAGAGAAGATAGTCCAAACTGCGGCTTCTCAACATCTTTGATATTGGTGGAAAATTGATACACGTACAGCCCGGTCCACAAATCAATCGATGACCTCGACGTTGAAAGCGATCAAGCTGTAGCGGTGTCATCAATCAGCCTTAGTTGCGATGCACGCTAACAGATGGTGTACAGCTGCTGCTCTCCTTGATTTTAACACCTCTCTTTACTTCACTTTCCACTTGTAATCTCTTCGCCTTATCTTAATTACCTTTCCATCCTGTCACTTGGCGAATGTAATGCTGATGATAATATTAACACAACTATTCTGACTGCGAGACAAGACGGTGTTCTAAAAACTCTCTCCGGGCTGTTAGAGACTAGAATAATTTACTTTGGTGATTTACCTTACTACAATCATCATAGACATTACCAAAAACCTCTACAAAGCTTTTCCTGTAATGTTCTGGACAAGTTGCCATACATGGGAGATGCATACAAGAGGAGGGAGGTAATCAATGCATGATAAACAGTAGTTATCTCTTTGACAGTTAATAATTTCTTCAGGCATCTGATGATGTACAACCTTTGAGCAGCCCGCTTTAACACATCTGTGATTTGTGGATTCCATGAAAGAGTTTCTGACAATTTCGCACCGAGAATACGAACGGTTTCAACACGGTTGAAAATGGAAGCGGTCACTTTATTTCGCGGTAATGTTGATCTTTGAACGATGATCTCCTTGCATTTCAATAAGTTTAATGAAAACCCGAGACTTTGAAACGATTCACAAATGCTTTCCAGTGTCAAGGGACTCTGAGTGGTATGTCTAAGCCTCTCAACAATCGTCATATCGTCAGCATACTTAACACACTTGATAAGTTCGTCATCAAAGTTGATGGTGCTCATAAATGCAGCAAAAAGGAATGGGCCGAGAACCGACCCTTGCGGTACACCAGATGTGGACCGCATTACAGGTCCTAGACAGCCGTGTATCCTAACTTTGAAGCATCTGTCTGTAAGGTACGACTTTAGCCAACGGAGAAAATCGTGACTTAGGCTGGATTCGAATAGGAAATTCAACAATCGATGAAACTGTAGACAATCGAAAGCTCTCGAAATGTCTATACATGTAATGCGTACAGCAATAGTGTCTTCCATATCCATGAATGATGTCACATGGTCTTGTAGGGCAACCAGAGCACTTGTGGTCGATCCGAACGGTCTGTATGCGTGTTGATTAAAACCATATAGCTTGTGCAAGATCTCCTTCAGATGATTCAATACAAGTCTTTCCAAAATCTTAGACAAAGACGAAGAGAGGAAAATTGGTCTAAAATCGTCGATTGTGGGCTTTGATTTCTTAGGGATCGGATGAACGAATGCACATTTGAAGTAGTCTGGGAATGTTGTCGACTGGATGGAGCGATTGAAAATAATGCATAGAGGCTTGCATAGGAAGTCAGCACCAGCCTTCAGCAGTCTCGAGGGCACCATGTCAGGACCACAGCCTTTGTTCGGGCTCAAATGCAATAACTCTTGCAAGACTTCATTCTCTGTTATGATGGGCATCCATTTAGAGTTTTCAGCTGTAAGTTCATACAGAGGCACATCAGCAGACTCATTAAAGTTTTTCCTGAAACGATCTGTGAATGCTTTGAGCAAGTGGTCGAGGTCAATTTCAGAATCACGCATAATTTGATGGAAAGGATCTGACGTTAAAGCACCTTTTATGTTATTAACAATTTTCCATAAGCCATTGACATTCTGTTTGTGCTTCTCAGCCCAATTTCGCTTTGCAATGATAATTTCTTCCTTGACCTTCAGTTTGTAATGCTCGTACATTGTCCAATTTTGTTCTCTGTAAAATTTCCATCGCAAATTAATAAAGTGCTTTAAAAGCGGAGTTAGCCAAGGCTTGTCCTTCGTTGACATTTCAACCATGTGATATGGAATACAAGATAAACATTCGTACAAATGACCATAGAATACATCACACATGTCATTCACAGAATCAGCAGATTCGACATCAGAAAAATCAATAGTCGACAATTGTGATATGAACTCGCAAACATTCGAATGACGAAAGTCCCCGACCGGCACTCGACGCACTGAAACCTCACATGCTACACTTTTAGATTTCAAGAAAACTGAATTATGATCAGAATTAGAGACCGGCGGGCCGGCAATAGCAAAGTTGTCATAAAATGACATCAAGTCACTGTCAATAAAAATCATGTCAAGCATAGCATTTCCGCGAGTAGCCGTATTGACTTTGTTGAGGAGACCTAGGTCTTCTTCAAACACAGTGCACGAAAAGTCGTTGAAGTCCCCAGCAATGATGATAATATAATTAGGGTTACACGAAAGAAGAATGTCAAATTCATTTAAAAGGAAATTAGAAATTTCGCAATGAACATCCTTACATAATCCAGGCGGAATATAAATTAAACAACAAATGAGAACTCTTGAAAAGCATAACAGTTTCGTAAAAATAATTTCACATGAAGATGGTGGTGTGCAGGACGGCAAACACAAACATGACACAAAATTATCACTTATCCATAAGCACACTCCGCCTCCAATACGACCGTTACGATCACAGCGAAAAAGCTTGTAGTCTTTGATGCTAATTATACTGTCACAAACGTCACTAGACAACCATGACTCGGCAACCATTATAACACCAGGTTTAAAATGTTCAATCGATAAGCAAAGGTCATCAAATTTAGGCAACACAGATCGACAATTGCAAAGAAACAATGAAAGATCAGTGGTACGATTGTGTAGCGTAAAACTCTTTACCGAAAATTTTGTATGGATGATCGCAATACTACTTTCCCACGATAAATAACAGCGTCTTCACCTAGTTCTCGCCGTAGCTTTAGAGTCTCTCTCAATTTCTTCTCGCCTTCTTGTTGCATAGGCGTTAGGTCACTGTGTATGAAGACTTGCTTTGAATCAGCGTGATTTCTCAAAGATCTGCATTTCTTGAGAATATCTTTCTTTTTGAATATGTCGTTGACATGAACTTTCAAAAGTCTCGGTTTGTCATTTCTTGATTTTCCGATTCTTCTGATGCTGGATGTTTCCACTGAAGGGACACCAATCTTCTCAAAAACTTTGGAGATTTCGAATTCATCCCAACTCAACCTCTCCTCCACAGAACCATCTGTCTTTTCTGGGATGCCATGTATGATTATACTATTCAATCGCTCCATTCTGTTATTCACTTCAGATATACATTGCTCGGCGAAAGAGGGTGTGCATTCCTCGAATTTCTCCTTGAAGGAGTTAACCTCCTTGACCACACCATCGCATTCCGATCGCATTTTCACAACTGATGCCTCAATTGCTTCAATACGGAAATTCATTTTGGTCTCCATCTGCTGCAGTTCACTCCTCAAAGCAGTGATAACCGAATCACGAGATTCTTTGATCAGCTTTTTGAGTTCTTCAATTTGAGAAGCAACAGAATTTCCAGAGCGTGTGGATGGTGATGGAGTCATAATTGCCAGAAAGTTCAAAATGGAAAATTGGATCCAGCAGGATTCGAACCAACACAAAAAATGACGATCTCGCCTGCTAACCAAAGAATTTATCCGAAGTCTGCGATGCAGAATAGCTCACCTCCTGACCAAGGAATCGAGTTTGTTTTTAAATGTTGTGAATTATTACAGATTGTTTCATAAAAAATGGATCACCCTTAAACATCGCCTTAACTTCAACTTTGTCTAACTCCGCCAAACTTGAACGAATTTCTCTGAAATTTGGAAGATATGTCAGTTGTGCTTACTAATATCATTGTTGGAAATTTCAAGCATGAATATTGAGTTGTTTTCCTGTTACAGATAAAAAAAGTAGTAGATAATTTGATCTTCATTTAGCAATGTTACACAAAATCATACCTCACTCTTATAAAATTACATTTGTTTCCTTTGTTATGTAATATGTTGTTCTACAAGCCAAAAGTTATCAAGCAAAACAAAAATAAAGAAAATCGGTCAATCAGAGCCAGTATAGCACCATTATTTATCAACAATAATGCAACTGCTACATGTGATTAACTGGACTTCATGTTCCATAGCTTCCTGACTTCGTTGCGGTGGTGTTGGCAGCACTCCTGATTGCTTTCAGCTAGAAATCTATCTCTTACCGGTTGAAAACAATACAAAGCACAAATGAACAATAACGAGATCGTATTCACAAAAGGCAAAGTGTCAGCCTTGCTAGAACTACTTCACATACAGCAAGGAACCATGAATTCTGAACGCTATGTGAATGTTTTACGAATGAACATTGGCCAAGTGACAGATCGACTTGGTGATCCATCGACTTGGTTATTTATGGATGATAATGCTACGTGTCACAGGAGTAGTAGAGTCAACTTATGCAAGTCTCAATTAGGGCTTAGGACATTATCTTGGCCAGCTCGTTCTCCTGATCTGAATCCCATAGAAAATGTGTGGAGTATTCTAAAACCCAACGTTCGTCGTTCACTGCTACCTATAGATGGCGTATCACAACTTACGTCACTGTTAAAAAGAGAGTGGAGAAAGTTAGATCAGTCAAAAATCAACGATATCATCGAATCAATGCCTAGACGAATTGGTAATGTCATTGACAATAAGGGTAGGGCCACAAAATATTAGCTTCTTAAGAACCGTTACTGTATCATAGCTTATCAGATTATATAAGGACATTTAAATATATTAGGGACATGAAATAACATAAAAAATGCTTTCTGTATCATACTTATGTTTTATTTAGTCAAATTTTAGGATGATCCACTTTTTATGAAACGGACTTAGCTACGCTCAAGGACACATTTATCATTTTATGTAGTAAAAGTTATGAAAAATTGAAATTATCAGTCTCAAACGGACTTTGAAATATCTGTAAAATATGAAAAATCCTGTGGAAGACCTTTCCAAGCAATTTCATTTAATCAGACGCTGTTCGGATGACATTTCTTTTGGAAAACGATAAAATCGTCTAATGTATGGATTTCTTGCCTCAGAATGGAGACGAGAGTTAACTTATCATTAACGAAGTTGTGTTGTTGATGAAGAGATAAGGAAGGAAGGAAGGAATCGTTTAGTTAAAATTTGACAGCCTTAAGAACCTCTGCAACCATGAGTTTGTCAGATAGATTGAATTATCAGCTGAAAATTTGCACCTAAAATCACTGACACTGTACAGGTTGGATTTGTATCTAAATTCAAGTTAATGAGATGGAAAGTTGTGGAAAAGGTTTTCCATGATCTTAGAGTGGCAGGAAAAGGGGCATTTTACCTCGCGGGTTAGGAGTTGATTGAAGCAAAGACATTCCTGATGCATTTGGATAGACATGGGTGAAGTGCAGTGAAATTGTTCCACCAGCATATATAAATGGCTCATAAATGTTGAACCATAGACTAGCTCTACTTCATAGTAGGTAGATTGTCGACTCAAAAAAGTGCAGCATACAGTGATGATTTTTACAAAATTTTTATACTTCTCGTAAGGCCTATTTTAAGTTGTCGTATATACTGCATAATGTATAGTACTATAATAAATGTGATCTAAGCAAACCAGCAGTAAAAAATATATCAAAAAATTCACTTTCCTGAGGAGATTACATGTACATTCCTACGGTCTAAACCATCTAAAAAGTATCTGATCACTATTCAAGAAGCTAATTTTTTGCAAATTATTCCTGTGTTTAAATGCTAGCGACGTGAGACTACTATGTAAGCAGCATGAAACTTATTAGATATCAAAAGTATTAAACATTTACTATCAGGCATCTTGACCCTCGCCCTAATGGGGGCTGGGCGCTTAGCAAAGTGGACAAAACTTAATTTTTCAGATCCGCATCCACAAAATCCGAAATCTGTAGTCCGCATCCAATCCGCAACAATTCTACATTTTCTATCCGCATCCGCGCTGTATCTGCACAGAATCCGCAATAGTAAAAGTCTTTGAAATAAATCTGTAGCTCGCTTAGATTTAGTTGAAGGAAAAATTGTGTTTTTTGTGGATTTTGCATCTGTAGGCCTATCCGATAGGCTGTAACAGTCAATAAACTAACAGATAATTTTGCCAAGGTTCAGCCCATGCAAACTACGAATAGCAAGCTTAGAATAACTGTTATGTATGGAGTTTACTATCGATGTAGCCTAAGCCAATATCTTTTTGGGCCGGTTTTCAACGGATGATTTGTTTTCATCTGTCCATAAACGAGCCTATTTAAGCAATTTGAGTCATCAATACCCGCATAAAAGCCAGGACTTATCTGTTAAAATCGAACGTTTATAGGGGAGAGGTGAAGAACGAATGCAGAGCGCTTAGCGTGGCTTACGGAAAATGAGAGAGCTTCCATTGTTAAGTCTCGATGTATGAGGCGAAGTCTGTATAAGGGCGGATTCCATATTTATCACGCAACGATTACATCTTAATGGTAATAGTGAAAGAACAGGATCTGTTTACTTATGGGAATCAAAAAAGCAAAAAGGAGAAACTGGCGATAACAAATCCAAGTGAAGAAATAGTATTTTCCATGTGTAGTCTTAGGTATAGTGTGTATAATTTCATTCCTTCCGGTGTATTAGAGTGTCATTGTAGAGTTTCATTGTTAACCTCCATTATCCACTTTCCACTTATCCATTATTACTATTATCCACATTGTGTAGTGTCAGATATAGAGTAGCATTAGTTCACCTGTAATCGGTGTAGTAGCATCGTTGTATTTCCATGTTTTACCTCCACTTTTCCAATTTTGATCCATCGGTCTCCTGTTGTTTTATAACATCCATTTTTAATTTCCTTAACCTATTGTAACCATTGTCCTATTCTATTTCCACTACCACCATCTGTAGTCGGTACAGTATATTAGACGTCTGTTTTGAAACTGTATGCGGCAGTGTTTGGAATCTATGGTATTAGTTTATTAACAGTCAGAATGAGCAGTGTTGCAAGTCTTAATACTTCTATTTTTACCAGATATTGGGTCAAAGCTGATCAATTTTAATTCGTTGCCACAAGAAAGCTCTATTGAGTTCTTTTAAGAACTGATTAATCCAATGGTTACAGTAGCATTGCATTTGTACACAATGCGGAGAACGCCATCAGTTCTCATTAGGACTACTTCAATTAATTATTTAAATTAATAAGCATTATATTCTATTATAAATGGCTGCTGAGATGATTGTCATCATCGTATGAGAATATGTTAACAAGAATGCTGTACATACAGTATACACTCACACCCACAGGTAATGTTCTGAGCAGACTGAATTTAGGCCTCACTGGGTTTATATCACAACGGGCAGGGCAGCACACTTCACATCGCTTTTCGCATTTAGTCACTCTTAGCTATGTACTTATAGATTGCTCGAACGACTACTTGTATTGTTTTATTCAAAAATTTTATTATTTTTGATTGACTTATTCAAAGTGTTTGTAGACAGTATGTATGGATCAGAAGTCCTAGAAAGGATTTGCCTCTCGTACTGAATCATGTTGAGATTGACGACTGCATGCAGAAATTGACTCTTTATAACCGAAATAAAGTACTATCTGCATCAACGTGTCTGAGTGTTATATTAGATGACTACAACCTCCAAATCATCAGTATCACAGCATGGTCCACAGTAGGCACCGCACTGATGCGGAAATTTCTTAAAACTCAAGTCTAAAGCAGCCACACTGCGAGCTTTTCAAGTGTTTCCGAGCAAAGCGTTTTGCTGCAAATACAAAGTCATTATTACAGTAGTTGTAGACAGCCACACTGCGAGCAAAGCAAACCAGAGCGATTGATAGCCTGCGGACATGCGCTTGCTCGGGTTTGCTCGGGACGCTCGTGCTTGCTTTGCTTTCAATGTGGCTGAGGCTTTACTCAAGCCTACCGCACCGTGTTAAAAAAATAAATTTGTAGAGCTTTTAGTGCATGGAAACAGAAAGTGGATAGTTGAACATGTCCTTGAAGTCTCGTTCAATTTGCTCAACTGCAAAGTTCAAAATGTTCGATCGGGATCCGAAAAATACCAAATTTTCGTATCCGCGCAGATGCAGATGCAAATTGTCCACCCTTGGCGTTCAACGCCCCAGCTAAACCATTCATACAGTGGTTGACAAACGCATCTGTGAACATGTGTGCGAGTGTTGCGCCGCTGTTGTGAATTATATGAAGCTACATATCCGTTCAAGAGATCTTAAGTTCTCGTCAATTTCTATGGTGTCAATTCACCGCTCCTTATGATGGCTCAGATGAATGATTTCGAAGCGAATTCAAGCCTTCCCGAGTTTGCAATTGCGATCACAAATGCGTCAGATGACAGCGCGGCCTAGACGCCCAACAGCTGAACAAGCCTAGCGACGAATATAAGATCAACCCGACGAGTTATTATTCGGAGAGAAGTTGAGGAACAGGAAGGTTTACGATGAAGATGCCTGATTCTGCAGTGGATAACTCGTCCGGTGACGAAAAAATTGTACAAGAAGTATCGGGAAGTGATGACGACGGTGACATAGAAATTGTACAAGAAGTATCGGGAAGTGACGACGACTCTGACGAGTCTTCAGATGTTATGGACTTTAATTGTCGCGATGTTAGCTATTCATCTGTGCCCTACTTGAACATGAGAAGGGGCAAGAGTGAGCATTGCCAGCCTCTCAGTTTAGCACATCCACAATCGGAAATGGAGGCTTTCAAGCTATTTTTAAAGGATGATGTGCTTCACATCATTCAGCGCTATACAAATAGGTCAATGATCTTCTTGCAATGCAAGGCATATTTTTGACTGGATATCAATGTTCTCCATAGATGAGACAAATGCTATATATTCATGCAGGTTTCGACAGTGACAATCATACCGCGGTGGATGATCTATGGGATAAAGAAAGAGGCTTTCTACATGGCTATCATGTCACAAATGCGATGTACCTTCCTACGTTGTACATGGTTTAATCATTTTCGAGCGTGGGATAGCACCGGTCGATCAGCTGTTGTTACAAAATGTAACGCATATAAGGATGAAGTGGGTTTGAAAGTGTATAAGGATAAGGGTTAAGACAGCAAACTATCATAAACTTAATGACGGTTTATCAAATATTTCTACATCTCTTTATTACCGGTATGTCATTGCATGTCATAGAGAAGTAGAAAATATCAAGTATCTGTATCAAGGAAATCATATGTAGCGTGTTCATCACGAATTTATTGCGGCCCGTGAAAATGATGCCGCGGTCCGGCGCTTGGGAGCCACTGCTCCAGAATTTTGCGACAATTCTACCTAGATCAGATGGCCAGATGACCGTAGCACGTTCGAAAAAACCACATGAGTGTGCTTGTTCTCCCTCATTCATACATGCACGTTTTCGAATTACTTCATCTAAATTATCGGCTGACAAAAGTCTTCACTTGCCTCTTTAGATTGATTCAAATGTCCTCTTGTTTATCATTTCTGAAATTCCCAGGCGTATATTCCCATGTTTCTTCCTCTTCATTGTCATCAACCACATCAACGCCATCAACATCTCCATCATTATTATTGAAAGTATTTGGAGTGGCAGAAACGCTGCGATCTGCCGAAGCATTTTCTTTCTGGTTTCAACTCTTTACACCATTTAATGTCACTGTCTTCACAAGTTTCACATGTTCCACAAAACTTCCGACATCCTCTTCTAATACTCTCACTGTTGTGACAATTATCTTTCCATTCTTTGCATTTCACCAGAGGTTTTGCATCCTCCCATCTACTCTTGCTATTGTAAATGTTGTTGTATCTTTTCAATTTATGGTGATCACAATCATTGCATGTTTTTGGGCAGGTTTCTAAATGTGAGCCGTAACATTGACTTGCTGGTTTTAGGTCGCCACACCACTGACTGTTTTTGTCTTCGCATTTCTCCTCACTTCCAACCAGGGATGTAGAGTGGGAGTCGGAGTAGCGGAGTCCTATCATTTTTGCTGGAGTCTGGAGTCGGATTCGGCCTATAACTAGACCAGAAATATAATACAAACAAATTATTTATTCTCGTGCATATATTTGTCACTGTCTTGATATCAAACAAAAGTACAGAGACACTGCTGCATGCAAAGCTTGCAATAGTTGAGGGAATGACCCGTGATAGTGAAAAAGGATTGTCTTTACACTCGGTGATTTAGTAGAGAAGACAAGCCTTCCTAGCCTCGATCACACCTACGCACCAAAGGTCACATCAGAGACAAAAATGAAATACTGGTTTGTTTGAGAACATTGCCTCTTACCCTCACGTTAATCGTGTGTGATGGCTCCTCTAAAGCGCATATTAAAATCGAAAGTGCAATTAAATATTTTTGGAGAAGGATGGTAGATTTTCCTGCCTGCTAGAGACTGGAGAAAAACCGTGTGAAGCACACATCAAGAAGATGGGAGGAACCGAGTCGCATGCATCCAACTGAAAGCGACATTTGATAAACTTTCATCGAAAATGATTGATAATTGATACAGCAATGATCATTAAAAATAGGTTCAGGTCAACCTATAACTATCTATGATATAGGTTACCAGTTTGTTTTTCAAAAAACTGGGCTTTATATACTTGCCACCCGGAGTAGGAGTCGGAGTCAAAATGATAGGGCTCCGCATCCCTGTTTCCAACTACCAAAGACATAATTCCAAACAACATAACCATGCGGCAACTCAAGATTCTTCCTCCACGTGAAGACATAATTCATTGAAGTAGAATGTGCTAGTCAAACCTATTTATGCACAAAAATAATTAGAGTCCAATTTCAGATACATGGGCTTCATTGTCACATGGAGATAGCGTGGAATATCAAATAACTAGGTCTTTCTTCTTCTTCATGAGTTTCACAAAATTAATAACTTGCTGCTCAATATCAAACTGTTACTCGAAATTATTAATTCGTTCATTACATTTGAAATTACTTACTACTTGGTGGGATTGAAAAACCACTTTTTTCTGTACAAATTCTCATTGCGAAAGTGCTGATTATATTTTTCATTCAAGTTAACTGCGCATTTTACTAACAAATCGTAGGACTCAAAGTCCGTGACAGGTTTTGCGAATTCCATTTTGTTGACCATAAAATTCCGACGCTCTGTGATGCTTAGGGACTAGAATGAACAATAATGTCATGATTTTCCTATTTCCTTGATTTTCCGGTACTTGAGGTCGTAAGTTAAAGCATACAGCAAGTATATACTTGTACATAGGTAGAGTGGCGAAAGTATCTGTATACAGTAAAAATGTTTATATAAGAGATTAAGATTTTATGCGGAGATTACGTTCCTGCGGTCCAAAAAACTATTTGAGCTGTTCTTAAAAAGCTGTTTTTTCAAATTATTCCTGTTTTTATATACAACCGAGATGACGGCCCTTTATAAGTAGTGTGAAACAAGCTGGATATCAAAAGGAATGAACATTTGCTAGCAAGCAACTTAATTAAGCGGAAATTAAGCTGATTATCAAAGGAAATTCATGAGCTGCATGATATGCAAGTCTTCATAAAGACGTCGACATCTTATTGTGCTTTCTTGGTCTGAAATTTCAAGTTTGAATTCAATTTTCATCGGTATGATAATTTTATACTTCAGTCAAATCTGAAGGTAGCAATGCCGATCCATTTACATCTTAACTTTATTGTGATCATTGTCAGTGGCTATTCTACTTTGCTCTACCAGTGGCAGGTTATAGCTTGTGATATGATCACGCTCAAGAAAATGTTATTATTGATAAGGCTATGTATTCAAGTGATAGCAACCCATCGGATTGCTAATTTAGCAAACTATAGTTTGTTACCTCTCCATACAGGCTGACATGACATGGAGGATTTGCAAAATGCCATTAGTCCCTCTGTTTTGCTATCACGATCAATGGAATCCAAATTTTCTCCAAAAGTGTAAATATTTGCATATCTCACATGTGGTGCTAGGTCTCATTCGAGTTCATTCAATAAAATCGAAACTGTATACACAAAGTGGATTTGATTATTGCTGAGTTGCTACTCTACCTAATATACTTACTCTATGAGTTAGAGGCTATAGTAGTTGCATGTGCAATTGTACATTGTTAAGTTAACGTGCATTAATTGTATAAGTGAATGATGCAATTCAATACTCTATGCTCTACTTATTAGAGCCACGCTTGACCGGATCTGTGGGACGACTTTCCTTCATCCAATTTAGGGCTGGACATACCTCACAATCTGATTCGTTTTCAATATGATCCTATGTCTGCCGATGTCGATAGGTCTAAGTAACAAAGCCTGGCCGGATTTGTGGGACAACCTCCTTGCGGTGCACAACTGGTTGTGTTAAGAAGGATTCACTTCCCATTATTATTATTATTGAATAGTCTAGCAGCCAGAATGAGTTTCTGCTGGGAACAAGGCCGAAAATGATAGTTCACAGAATTATGTAGGCCTATATTCTACTACGACTACGAATCTGCGCGTCTGCCAAGTTCTACCTAGTTCCTCTTGTCCGGCGGGTTCAACGAAAGACACATGTTAATCCCATGGGACGCAGATTGATTTTTTTGATTAAAATGAATTTGTCTATGTTTTTCCTTGTAAAGTAGAAAGTGCTAAGTGTACAGCATTAATTTTTGACATGGAGTGTCTTCAGATCATTTCCTGTCATGTGGATGTTGCATTGTCATTCCTCTGATGGTAAATGTGTCCGAGAATGTTGTTGAATGTAGATTAAACTGTTCAAAATGTTTGTGTTTGCCGACATCTGAGGAGACTTGCCAAATTTGAATGTGTTTACCTTCGTGTACAGTACAACTGTTCCACAACATGATAAGAAATAGCTTTAGACTCAGTACTTTTATCTTAATTTTTTAACTCAATAACATAGGAACATAAAACATTAAACACTGAGATAACATAGAAAATCTCTTTTAAAAAAATTGCAGAAAATCTCAAAAATTGCAATCTGCGTCGCATTGGATTGACATGTGTTTTTCTTTGATTGTGTCTGACCATGTAGAATTCGGCAGATGCGCAGATTCGTAGTAGGAATAAAATGTACGTCATTCAATGTGTGGCCGGTAGAAAACGGTTGCCTCGGCTTTGTCAGACACTCAATGATGCGGCTTCGAAGAGCTTAGGATTAGAGAAAGGAGAGAGAGGGATATGTCACGAGACTAGCAGCGATGAGAGGATCTACGAGGATATGGAGCCGTGCAAGTATTCACCCAGCAACGGCTAAGGATTGATCATCCGTGGTTGACCTCGCTACCCAGGCAAGCGAGTTCCGAGGAAGGGGTCGAAACTCGCGGGTGGTCCTCGGCTGACGACGTTGTTGGGATGAATTCTGGTTAATGTTCCAGTGTTTGTTTTTTGGTGAAAGTCTCACTTTCGGCTTCATTCCCTGCAGAAACTCGTTCTGGCTGCCGAACTTAAAAAGTAATTCGAATGAAACAATGAGAGTTCGTAGCACCAAGTGGACCCCACAAGAATTCTATCTGTGAGATGGGGAATGTTCTGCAGTCCTCCCATGTTTATAGCCTTTTATCTCATTGTCATGCTAATCTTGCAACAAATCCCTCTATTTCTTTCTCTCGGGTGATGCAGAGAGAAATACATCAATTCTCTTTCATATATCATTTTTTTTGCTTTCACTGTCACCATAGATGGAATCATTTTATTACTCAATGTCAAAAGGTAGATTTCATTGTCGGAAGTGATTGGGTTTCACAGATGTTTCGCAATCATCAAATTCAATTTGAAGATCATTGACAAGGAAACATTTACGTCAGGAACTTGTGTTTGTTGAGAAGTGTAGACCACAAGCCACACCTAAAACTGTTGCGCAATGAGAGATGCCAATTTCCAACGCTATCAGATGAAAACTGAAACAAAAATAGCAATAGAGAGACAGTGGTTCTTCCATTTCATCAGCACATTCGTGAAAAATGGTGCGTGCGGTCAATGATATGAAGACAATTGTCATTGAGGAAAGAGAGGGGAATGAACCATTCATCAATAATCGGTCAAATTTGCATTTTTATGAAAATGAATCAAGTCGGTCGTTTTGACCACTCTTGGTATTACAGGAATATTTTGAGCTCGGTACTTTAACCCTCATAGACCTGAGGGAGGTCCAGTGGACCCCGGAGCCATATTTTTCTATTTCACGTTTTGTGCTGATGATATATCAACCACTCATGCCCATGTAAAATCATCATTTTTGACAGTGAATCTGCATGTGTAATTTCACTTCAATTGAATCAGCAGAAGTATGGTAGATAGGCCATGAGGGTCCTCTGGACCCCTCCCTCAGGTCTCAGAGGGCACAGAAATTCCCATCACAAAACCTTTGTAATTAGATGAAGCATGATTTCGGACATGTCCACGCTGGTGCATAAAGAGTGAAAGTCATTTATTCATTGTCGACATCATTCTCGCAGATGTGTATTGTGTTGGAGGATCGGAAAATGTGAATATTTTGAAGCTAAGAATATGGGAAAGCGTGAACTCAGGTCTCAGAGGGTGTGAAAAAGCTGAGGTCTCTGAAGGTTAAAGGTTAAGCCTCAGCCTTGTTATTTAGAGTATTTTCCCACGATTGAGCATGTCACAAACTATCTGCCACTGAAAGAGTAAAGCATCATAATAAAAGACAATGATCATAATTAACTTTAAAGGATATACAGCATGTCCAAAAAGTCACTACCACTCAAATTTTCTCGATTTTAAATTCTGATGCAGGAATATATTTCTATGTTACTTGCATTATTGCAGTATGCTTTCACGTCAATTGAGACAACCTTGCGAATTCAAATTCAAGCCACCTAGATAACTAAAATTTTGAAGCTTTGAAGTTCACTGTGCGTTCACATTTTTCACATTATTTCTTACTTCGTTCATTGAAGATGGTTGATGCAAGTGACTACACGGTTGAATAGGCCTACAGAGTTTACGCTGCTTCGCTTTACATCGCTAGTGTCCACGATAGACATTTAATGAAGTCTGTTTAGAGACACAGACTGCGTGCAAAATATGATATTGAACCACCAAAACATCGCGTGATAAAGGCTTGGAGCAACAAATTACTGGAGGGCGGTAGTGTGTTTGACAGAGCGAGGAGTGCACTAGAAACTGTGAAATACCAGAGCTACTTAGGACATCGATGTACAAAACGAGAATAACAAAATGTACGATAGCATTCTTGTTCGTGCTCAAACACTACGAAAGCGATTGGCTTTCTTATTGGGAACTCTTTATCATCCAATAGGAAAGTCAATCGCCTTCTTAGTGTATCAGCACGAACAAGAATGCTTTCGTACATTTTGCTATTCTCGTTTTGTACATCGGTTTCGTAGTCAAAATCAGCCAGCTTTCTTACTCTACAGTTTACACTCTGGAAGACCAACTGAACGTGGATACACGATCGATAATGTGGGGGAAGTTGTGAACAATGATCCGAAAACGTTTGTGAGGAGACTATCCGACGAATTTGATATTCCAAAGTCAAGAGTACATCATATTTAAAAAAAAAGAATCTTGAGCTTTATACATGGAAGCTTATCAACATTCAATTCCTTTGTCACTGTGATTGGAACTCCATACTTCAGGTTGTAATGCTATACTCCAAACATATCCAACTGAGTCTCAATTTCCTAGTGTGTTTTCTCTACGACGAATGCACTTTCTATGTATCAGGCAAAAGAAGGAACTGTGTATTTCGGTCGAAAGAAAATCCAGATTACACAAGTCACTCATCGTCCTCTTTCCGTGATGGCTTTGGCAGCTATTTCGAAGTACCATCTAATAGATCCATTCTTCATTAGAGGTCATCTGAACAGCCAGCACTATATTCAACGTCTTATAGAGGAGTTTATACCAGAGCTTCGAAGACGAAAATTGAGGTGCATCCACCTCAATCAGACCACCACAAACACACAAGCATTCTTGAACGAAATTTTTCCGAACCGGTGGATCGATTAGTTTGACCCGGTTCCATGACCTGCTTGGAGTGCGACCTTGTATCTTGCGATAATGCTTTGTGTGGAATTGCTAAGCAGCATGTTTTGGGGGAAACACCTTCTAACATTGACAGTTTGAAGCAGACTGCTTACGGTGCATTTCAAAAATTTGACATAAATGTGTTGTCAGAAATACATTCACGAACCTATCGACGGCTGAGCCTCTGTTTTACATTGAGAAGACTTCAGGCAGATCCCTACGAAAAATATCGCAATACAATGTTTCAGTATCTTATTTAGTCAATCAATTCTGTTATTTCATCATGTTGGACATGGCATCCTCACTCGTTGTTAAATGAATAAATGAAATAAACAAGAATTTTGGAAGGCAGTGAATTTTTGGATGCACTGTAGACGCAAATGGGTCCACATTTACTCAGATTAGAGGTGAAAAATAATTTAGTAAATCACAAAACCATGCCTATGAAAATTAAATTCCACGCACATATCAATGCAACTGAATTTTTACTCCATGATTCTAACCATTTATAACTCAATTCTATACAGTAATTCTTATTGATCGTAGAATGCATTGTTAGTTAATAATATGGACAGGTGTCTTAACTTATCCATTTATCACATTCATTTGGCTTGTTCGAAAAAAGCTCAATTCTCGTATCAATATTTGAATTATAATGCTGCACTGAATTTTCCTTGATAGTCAACTTATTTGAATTTTAATTAATCCTCTCACTAAATTTTCATTCTATTTGACATCTAATGAGCTCCATACTCCTTATGTACTAATATAAAATGCTTGTGAATAAACCAAATCCATAGTATGAAAACACAGGAATAATTTTCAAACATTTAGCTTTTTAGACAACATGAACGCAAAAGTTGATTCTTTTGATATGAATTTTTTCACTGTATGCTTAAGCTTTTCTAAACATTATACAGTCATAATATACTCAGTCTTACCCTGTGAACTATAGAAGTTTAAAAACTTGCATAGAATCTAGAGGAAATCCTAGAAATGATATGACTAAGTTGTCTGAATGCACCCTATTATGCGATGGTCGCCAATAGTGGACTCCTTATGCTCCTCTGCTCGCTGGATGATGAGCTGCAGTTTTATCAAATCGCAATTAAATCAGGAAGAGGTCAAGAAGTCGCTAATATGACAAGATAACAGATTCGGATGACTATGAGGTCCATTTTCAAAATATTGAATGGTCCAGATTTTCGATACAGCTTAGCATCCGCTTATTGTCTACATCATTGATGAGGGACCCGTGTCCATAATAAAGAAAGTCTATGTCCTTCCTGGTGGAACTTCATAGCGCAAAGCCTCGCAATATCGTGCATTCTGTAGATAAACAGCTTGAATTCACCTGTTTTCCTCGATTTTAAGTTCGCCAACCAGGCAATTTACTTTGAGTCTTGTAGATCGGGAAGTTGAAATTCTTCATATTGGAGAATGTATTGATTTCCTCCTCTTACTCCCCTTGAATTTTCTTGAATTGTTTGGTAACGACCAGCATGCATGTCGTCACTGTGTGTGTATTACCTCATACAAGGAAGATTCTCAGAATATTTGTGTCAAAGTTACATGCCTTGATTTTACGAAGGCGTACGACAAAGTCCAGCACAACCGTCTGCTGAATGTGCTCATAATGTATGTACTTAACTGTGGCGTCATTCAGTGGTTGACCTCATTCTTGGCTAACCACTGCCAGCGAGTGAAAGTCAGAAACTGCACTGGTTCCTTGATAAACAATTTATCCGGTGTAACCCAGGGATCGGTTTTAGGCCCTTAACTGTTAATTCATTGGTAATTAAATATGCTGACGACCTCACACTCATTGAATCTTGTTCGAGAAATAGCCCACATCCATCTAATTTTAAAGACACTGAATCCTGGTGCGCGAGAAATATGATGCCTCTCAATTATCAAAAATGCAGTCAAATGTTATCCATCGTGCTAACTGTGATACTGTTTTGCCTTATGATGGCATCCAAGTAACTTCATCTGTGAGTGTGTTGGGAGTTACCATAAAGGATTATTTAAATGGAACACTCATTTTAAGAAAGTCATTTGCACCGGATCCAGGCGCCTACATCTTCTGCGGTGCTTGAAACCGTTCGCCTCTAAAGAAAAACTGCTCGAAATCTACTTGTCAACCATTCAATCAGTTATCATGTACGCATCACCTCTATTTTGTAAAATTAGTGATTCAATTGCTCAGAAACTCAATAAACTGAAGAGAAAATCCCATAGGATTATATGTGATCCTTCTTGTAAAGAATACCTGACATCGCTGTGATTAGGGAGCGGCTTGCCACTGACTATCTCAGAAAATGTAATCTTCCCGACCATCCAGAAATTTTACCTCGGTCTGGTCATTACTCGATGCCGTTTTGTTCTACATCCAGAGCAAAATTTCTTCTTATAATTATTTCGATGATCTAAGCAGGACCCATCCCACCGCTCTCCTATCGCGTCGTAATTTCTGCATTTCTGTTATTTTGAATTTGAATTTGTATGCCATGACTTCTGTACTTTATGATTTCCATTTTCACTTAAATAAAAGCCTTATTATTGTTATTACTTTAAGTCTTGTAGATAGGGAAGTTGGAATTCTTCATATTGGAGAATGCATGGATTTCCTCCTCTAACTCCCGTGATTCTTCATGAATTTGTTGTGAAGCTGCAGAGTTGATTTCTTTATGGAGAAGACTTCCGAATTTCTCTTCTTCTACTTGTTGTTTACATCCATCGCAGTCAATGACATAATCTATGAGTCCGAGAAACTGTAAAACAAACTACGATATTGCTTTCATCTCACCGATGCGAGCTAATCCTAGCTGAGAGAGAAATTCTCGGAAATGTACTGAGACACATGCAGGAATGTTTTGCAAACAAAATCAATTTCTTTTGCCTTCCTTTATCTCCAACACTTGTTTCCTCGCAGAATCTAATCATCCTAGAATCCTACAATTATCACTTTTTTGTCACTATGAGGCATGAAATTTCTGCGAGGAACGATTCAGATCATCCCCTCGCATCTCGCAGTGTGTGGACCTTTTCTCTCAGCATTTTAGCAGTTTTCCCAAAGATGAAATCAATGGCAGGGAGTCCTTTTAATGGACTGAACTGTGCTGCTTTCTATAAAGAAAATTGTCAATAAAAGGCTAAACCAAGACTTGAGGGCTATACAGCAGAAATGACTCTTTTGAGACCATCTTCTGTGCAATGTCACCAACATGATCTTGTGTTCCACCATAGACATCACATCATGATCTTCTGTCACACCATAGACATCACATTAAGATCTTGTGTCACACCATAGACATCACATCATGATCTTCTGTCACACCATAGACATCACATCATGATCTTCTGTCACACCATAGACATCACATCATGATCTTGTGTCATGCCATGGACATCACATTAGGATCTTGTGTCACACCATAGACATCACATTAAGATCTTGTGTCACACCATAGACATCACATCATGATCTTCTGTCACACCATAGACATCACATCATGATCTTGTGTCATGCCATGGACATCACATTAGGATCTTGTGTCATGCCATGGACATCACATCATGATCTTACTGTAGAACACCACTTCACAGTTACATTAGAAATTTCAGAAATTAAATCGTCCACATTTGATGGACACATCTTCACATTTTCATACATTTCGTACCTACGTTTCATAGAAACTTCACTGTTACATTAGAAAGTTTACTTTTGAAGTTAAATCGTCCACATTTAATAGACATATCTTGAGATGTATTCCTTTTACTAATTATAATCTAATCTTATCTATTTCATTGGGCGTTCATAAACAACTTCCCAGTGCATTCAACATGTTTGGCAGCGTAGACAACAGCAATTAGGGAGTTTTACAGCCAAGATTCAGAAAATTTTCAAAACCGTTAGAATCGGCGAGGATGAGGTATGTTTCCTCTAAATGGATAACTAAATTCATCACCCAAAAATGCAGGATACCTGAGATTACAAAGAAGATGTATCTCGGTTTACCTGCATCTCAAATCAATATTTAAATTTGTTTCTCTGCTGATGAAAGTTTACATAAACTGTTCAGCGGATATCAAGTTTCATGAATGAGCACGATTATCTGTTTGTACTGCGCTTTAAACTAAAAAGATTTAGAGAATGATTTTCTGTAAATTCGTTTTCAACTCCAGCCGGAAAAACCTCACAGTGAATTACATCGTTTATTTACCTGGAGACTGAAACCGCGCATAATTTTGATTTCAAATTAATTCTCTCTCCTTTGATGTTTTCGACTCCAGCGTTTTGCCTAATGTAAAGCAAATTTAACAGCAATGATTGTTTTAATATTACGTCTCTAACAAATTATCATGATACTTCACACATGGGAGATAGATGAAGTCTCAGTGCATTACATCCCCGGCAGGAAAAGTCGTTTGGTGTACAGTGAGTGCTTCTGAAGGTAGGCCATGCTAAGTAAAGTGAACGAGTGAGTGGAAACTAAATTCAATCGATGCTTCCCAATCGCGTAAAACATCAGCGTATCATGAATCAAGAGCGAGAGGTTGCATTCTTATCTTCTGAATAAACTATTTTCGACTTGTATCCGTTTATGTACATTTTTGTACATTCTCTAGTGATCAGCTCTGTAGTTCACGCGAATGGAAACAAATAGGAATGCTTGCGAAACGGATGTTGGGAAAGCAATTTCTGAAAATGTACACGTTAATGTGAACGCTCTGTGAACAGTGAACACGTTGAGAATGAACATGTTGATGTATTTCACTTTCCTTTTTCGTTGCCATTGCTTTTAAGTTTTAATGTGGTCAGTTTTCGTGTGTAAATGACCAAGAAGCTGGAAATAACTGGGATTTCATTAAGTTTGGTATATCATCATACTTTGGTATAAAAATGCACAGATGTGTAAAAGGTTTAGGTCCTGAGCCCCCAAAAAAGCAGCTGTCCTCCATAGTCTTCCACTGCCCTTGCACATTTTTAACATCGCTCAAAGCTACAGTATAAAAGCTATGATTCTGATAAGCAATTCAAATTTTGTCAAATTTAGCCCATTTGAAAATTGAAAATTGGATCTTTATTTAAAAGTACTTTTTGAGTCAACTTCTTACAAAATTAGGTATCTTAATCAATTCAAATTATTTATATACAGTTGACTTGTAGGTCGTGGATAGGACTTGTCTCATAGAGCAAGTATACAGTAGGTAAAGTGCTGACTCAGAAAATGTCGGCATACAGTGAGAATTTTCATGTCGAAGAATTCAGTTTTTTGCGGAGATTGCGTAAAATGATTTTTGATCACTTTTTAGGAAGCTAATTTTCTGCAAAATATTCCTGAGTTTACACTAGAGACGCAAAACCACTATATAAGTAGTATGCAACTTTTTAGATATCAAAAGGGATGGACGGGATGGACATTTACAAGTATCTTAACCCTCTGACACCTGAAGGGGGATGTGGGTCCATTGTATTCCATTTACAAATTCTTAGTTAGCCTACCTAAATCGATTCAAACCATTAGGGAAGTTGACTTTAGGTATAACAATGATGCATGCGTGTATCAAGTCGAAATAACTAATTCTTTGACTGTCCTTCAGCCTTCTCTGTAAACACATACGAAAATGTGGTGTTTTTGTAAATCAACGACATTTAGTACTGTATCAGTTGTAAGCCTACTAAGAGTCGGTTTTACGATGTTTGCTGTCGCCATGTAATCTCAGATAGTCGATTTAAATGAAATTGAACTATTTTATGCAGCATAACCCTTACCTTTGTCCATTGTTTCAAATATATCCATGCCAATCGGAAATAGGCCTAAACCGAGCCATAATTACTACATTTAAAGACCCTCAAGACAGCTCTCGAGATCTAAAACTCATCAATTACTGCTGTGATAAGTTTTCCAATATTTTGTTTTTATTGTTGAACTATGAATATAATGTTAGCTTTCATTTTGAACATTTGATTCATGCTGATTGATTCAAGCAGGCCAACCAGTCATGCACTATCATATGCGAAAGCAAAGACATTTTGCGATCCTCTAACGTAACACACATGCAAGAGCATGATGCAAACATTGAATAAATGAATTTCACTCATTATGCACCATCGTGGTTCAATCCTTTTGCACAAAATCCTTTTTCATCGTAAATATTTTGTTATGGGAATTTCTACACCCTCTGAGGGTGGTCCAGTGGACCCCGTTTGCCTATCTACCACACTTCGACTGATTCAACTGAAATGAACTAACACATGTAGATTCATTGTCAAAAATTATGGTTTTACATGGGTATGAGCGGTTGACATATCTCAGAACAAAGAGCAAAATAGAAAAATATGGTTTCGAGGTCCACTGGAGCCCCACTCAGGTCGATGAGAGTTAATTAAGTGGAAATTAAGTTGATTATCAAGAAAAATTCTTATTGTGCTTCTTGGATGAAGTTTTTGAGTCAATTTTTATCGGCATAATTATATGATTGGCTTCATTTCTTGAATCTGATTAGGAATGTCGACCAAAGATATTTGATGTGGAGCAATTTGCATCCTTTACAGTTAATTATATATTATCATCGTCTTTATTATATTTTGCTCTTCCAGTAACAGCTTTTGTGATGTGATCACGCTTATGAATACACTAAACACTGAGCATTAAAGTAATAGTAACTCATCGAATTTCTGATTTTGCTCTCCAAGGTTAACATGACACGGAGGATTTGTAAAACACTACTATTCCTTCTTGTTATCATAATCAGTCAAGCCGAGATTTCTCCAAAACTGTAGCAATTTCCTCATCTCACATGTGGTACTGGGTCTCAACTCGAGTTCATTTAATGAAATCGAAACTGCATACATATTGGGGATTTAATAAATGCTGAGTTGCTATTCTACCTGTTATGCTTACTCTATGAGTTATGCCTCCATTATATGAGTCCCGCTCTGCATATGCAGCGGAACGTCTTCATGGGACGAATCTGCAATGCCACACATATCGCCGTCCGACATTATCGTGAATTAGTCATGAATGCTAATCTATCTCATCAGTTGTTTCCGCATTTTCATTTCGATTCATTATTGTGTTAGAAATGCAAGCCTGATTAGACTCGAAGTCAGGTTCATGCATAGAGTAGGGTTAGGCTACAGTCACACTGTCGGGGATGGACCACGATAAGGAGTCATCGGAGGTCATCGTGACGATCGGGGTCAATCGGGTTTGTGATCGGGATCTATCGTGATCAGATCGCCGTCTTATCGTCCCAAATATCGGGGAGATGGCTGACATCGCTGTAGCGGTAGTTTGGGAAACTAGTTGGACGGCGAGCAACACCTCATCGGGGCTATTCGGGAATCATCGGGGCTCAGATCGGAAATCATCGGGGTTAAGAACGGGGCTTTTCGGGATAGGATCGGGGATATCTGCATCCCCGACAGGGCCCGATGTCAGCCACGACCTAACACGATGTAACCCCGATGTTCACCCGACAAACCCCAAATTTTGCGGCGATATGATACGATTTATGACAAGTAGCCCCGATAATAACCCGATGAACCCCGAATATCCCCACTGAGCCCCGATAAATTCCAATAAAGCACGATGTGGTAGTACCTTTCAAGTGGGATTATATAAGAAGGGGAGAGGTGGTTTGTGCCTTCATTCGCTAACACGATGGAGAGCCTGCTGCACAAGCTTGACAACAAGGAAGAGATCACCGACGCCGAGCTCAAGAGGCTAACGCCAAATCAGAAGAGATTGCTGCGCCAGTATCTAGACGCCCTGGAGAGAGAAGAGGAAGAGAGAAAGCTGCAACAAGCCCGGCAACGAAGACGTCAGAGAAAGGGACGTTCTGTCTGGGTGAGAGAGTGGATCCAACGTCGAGATGCGTCGGGGGTTATGTCGCACCTGATTCCAGAGCTTGGCGCCGAAGACCCGAACGTCTTCTTCAATTTCATGCGATTGCCCAAGGAATTGGTGGAGGAAGTAACGCAGCGGTTAGCGCCCAGGATCGAGAAGAAAGACACCGTCTGGCGACGGGCGCTGAAGGCAGACTTAAAGGTAGCCATAACACTGCGGTACCTCGCAACGGGAGACAGCTACCATTCATTAATGTATCTCTTCCGTGTGCCACACAATACCATTTCCGGCATTGTACTAGAAGTCTGCCAAGCCATCATCGACGTGTTCGCAGAAGAAGTCATGAGCCCGCCAACAACCCAGGCCGAGTGGCAAGCAGTCGCTGATGCATACATGGAACGTTGGCAGTTTCCTCATACGGTTGGAACAATCGATGGCAAGCACATCAGAATACGAAACCCTCCTCATGGCGGGTCAGAATTCTACAACTACAAGCACTTATTTTCGATCATTCTGATGGCGCTAGTTGACGCGGACTTCAAGTTTTTGTGTATGCACATTGGCACGAGCGGAAGTAACAATGATGCCGGCATTTTTATGCGATCTTAACTTCGAGAATGTTTGAGAGAAGGAACTCTAAACCTCCCTGACCCTGAACCGCTGTCTGGAGATACGGAACCAATGCCTTACTACATCATCGGCGACGATGCGTTCCCGCTGCGAACATGGTGCATGAAGCCGTACAGCAGACTTGACCTAAATATTCAGCATCGCGTCTTCAATTACAGATTGTCACGCGCAAGACGGGTCGTAGAGAATGCCTTTGGAATACTAGCAACCAAGTTTCGTTGTCTCCTGAATCATATGACGCAGAAGCCGGAACGAGTGAAAACCGTGGTGTTAGCTGCCTGTTGTTTGCACAACCTGATGCGGATACGCTACCCCTAGGCGCACGTCCGACTGGCTGACAGTGAAGACGAACAGACCCACGAAATTATCCCAGGAAAATGGAGAGAAGGCTTGCAATTCACATCTTTCGATGCCGGCGGCTGGGCTGTTAATCGCGAGGAGCGACTGGGACGGAAACAGAGAGAAACGCTCACCAAGTACCTTTATTCCGATGTTGGTGCAGTGGACTGGCAGTTGGAAATGATGTAGAACTTATGACTATATTATTATTTATTGAATAATAGATTATATTACTTTTATTTTTATTGACTTCTTTTTGATGTAAAGTGGCCTTGAAGTTTTTAACGAAACGCCATTCTAACAAAGTTTGTGTGTACATTACTTACATACCCGTACATCTGTACACTGTACAGTCTTTTAAATGCTAAAACCCTGTCCTTTTCAGGACCCCAAACTCTAAAAAGAATGAATACGTAACTTGCCTTGTGTAATAAAATAAAAATAAGAATATGTTGAATTACATTTCATTTTCGAAGTTTTTTCAAAAATAAATTAATCATAATCAGTTCTAATTCTTTTTTCACAATGTTCTTAAAAATATAAGATAATGAAAATTCTTATTTCAAAATCGAATTACTCTTCAAAGTTTTCTTACAAAATAATCACAACCAACTAACCGTGAGTTTTTAGCACAGAGAAAGGCTGTTTGGACTGGTGTTGTCTAGTTGTTCGAGGAGGGAGTCGTTGAGATGGACTGGAGGATGCTGTCATCGGCAACTAATTGATCAATGTTAAAGCTGGTGTTCTGGAGTTCGGCGGGGAAGGGCACTCTGTGGTGCGTCCAACTGTTCGGACCCCCGGCTGGTTGGTTGTCCCTAAGAGACCGCCGTGGCCGTCACACTTCTGACCGGCGTGGTTGGTTTCGTCGGTGTTGACATCATGAGTGGAGGCGGTGGCGTCGGAGCCATGAAACTGCTTTGCGGCGGGTTGTGCGCGCTGTGGTAGTGGTGCTGTGGAGACGCGTGTGTTCCCCAGTAAACTCCGCTGCCGAACTGCTCCTGGTACCTGAGATGTTCGATATTTGGAGGAGCTTGCCCGAACATACTGCCGATGATGACAGCGCCGGCGGCCAGTACATCGATCTCTGCAGTGGCAGCGGTGGCTGTCAACCGGCTGCCGCTCCTGATTCCGCTGGTGTTCGTGGAGGCGGCCGACGTACCTGAGGCCTTCGCTGGCGACGTGCTGCGTTAAGTCTTGGAAGAGTTGGTCGTCGCCTTGTAACTGCAAGAGGGTATTCTCATACAGCTGGACATGGTACTGGACGTATGCGTTCTCGTAGCGCAGGATCTTCTTTCTTATTGCTGCGACGCTCAACGGATCTTCAGCAGCTTCTTGCTCGGTGTCGGTCGTCGCCGTAGTTGTGCTGTCTGTGGAAGGTGTAGTCTTGGAGGTGGCGCCGCTCGCAGCTGCAGGGAGGACCAGCTTTTTCTTTATGTGCATGGCCTGACGTGTGGGCTGTTCGTGGATGTGGCCCTCCAGGAAGTTGAACCTTTCGAGGACCCACTGGACGCGAGGAGTAGGTTGCTTGTAGACCGAGCCGGAGGGTTTGGGCTTGCGCTCCTTCACGTAGATGTCGCGCTGGTGGTGTAGAAAGTTGAACAGAGTGTCTCTTTCTACGTTGAGGTTCCTCACCATGCCCTGCCACAGCTCCTCCTTCTTGGTGATGCTTTTCCAGTCTTTGTCCTGTCTGTCGTACAGGCACATGTGTTCTTTATACCAGTCTATGGCCTCGTCTTCTTTATCTTTTGGGAAGTTGACAGCCTTTCTCAATTTCTTCGGTGGGGTCTTCGCGGCAGGGCTTCTTTGGCGTGATGGTGATGATGGTGGCGCTTCTGCTGCTGCATCCCGTGGTCCCTCTACGAATTCGTCGCCGCCGTTGTGGTCTCCTTCCGCTGCTTCCTCCTCCTCTTCCCTTGTCGGCGGTCGTGCTCGCAGGAGGACAGGAGGTGCTTGGTGCTTGCCCTGCTCGCTGCCTTGATGCTTGCCAATCTTCTTGGTCTTGGCCATGATGAGTTGTGTGACCTCGGAGTCTTGGACAGGTGTTGCTGCTTCGAAGTCTTGTCGGTGAATGATGAGACTGATGACTCACAAGTCCCTCTTCATTCAAAACGCGATTCGATTGACGTTTCAGTGTAGTTTCTCTGCAAGCATATCCAATCAAATGATTAGTTTGGCGCTGAAAGCTTGCGTTGTGATGAGCGCTCGGTATGAATAAAATTTCATGTCTGCATTATCACGTCAGTTTCTAAAAACAGGAAGTACGCCATTTTCGTCATATTTCCCTCCTTCACCGCGGTGATGGCATCGCGGTTAGTCGGGGTTCATCGGGGCGCACCGTGGTTTCATCGCGCCTTTATCGAGGCCCATCGCGGCGCATCGCGATGAGTCGGGGGTGCTATCGTGGTGGCGCGGTCGCGATGCGGGCCGTTGAGTTGAGCGCGTCCCGCACGCGGTCGGGAACGATCGGGGCTGATCGGGGCGTATCGTGCCTTTAACGGGACGTATCGTGCTCCATCGTCATAATTTTCACACATTTTTAGTTCATGGCGATGAAAATTTCGGGGTTAATCGGGGCTATTATTGGGGTATGATCGGGGCCCCTCGGGCCTCTGTTGCAGAAGACCGAGCGCGACAGTGTGACTGTAGCCTTATATAGGTAGAGTGTCGACTCAAAAAAAGTATCTGTATACAGTGAAAATTTTTATATGAGATGATTCAGTTTTTTGCGGAGATTACGTTCCCGTGGTCCAAAAAATTATTTGAGCACTTTTGAAAAAAGTCAAATTTTGCCAAATTATATACTACCGAAATGACGCCCCTATATAAGTAGCATGAAACAAGTTGAATATCAAAAGGAATGAATAGTTGCTAATAAGCATCATAAATAGGCGGAAATTAACCTGATTATCAAGGGAATTTCATGAATGTCCTAAGTCTTCATGAAAAAGTCGCGATATTATTCGCAGGTACTTTCTTAGATGAAATTTGAAGTTTTTAATTCAATTTTCACCAGCATGATTTTGAGATTCACTAAATTCATGTTTCATTTCTTGAATCTGAATGCCGATGTGGAACCATTTACATCTTTCAAAGTTAAATGAAATCATTGTCTTTGATTATATGATTTTCTGCCAGTTGCAGGTTGCCTGTGATCTGATTACGGGTAAGAAAATACTCTTGAGGTTGAGCATGAAAGTAATAAGAACCCATCGAATTGCTAATTTAGCACACATTAAATCTCCAAGGCAGTCAAGAGAATCTGTGAGATACCATCATTCCTTCTGCGTTACAATCATGAACAGTCAATTCCGTTGTAATTTCTTCAAAACTGCAAAAATTTGCATATCTCACATTTAGTGACAATTCCACCTGCATCTCCTTTGAGTTCATTTAATAAAATCGAAAGTGTTTTATCGAAAAATTGTAAAATTGTAAAATTTAAAAGTGTAAAATCGAAAACATTGGGGATTTAATAAATGCGGAGTTGCCACTCTACCTAATATATTTACTCTATGGGTTCATAGCTTTCGCACATCTCTAAGTCATATGTCAAAGTCTAAATTGTGACGAAGTAGTGGACGAACAAATGTGAATTTTCGAGAAATGACTGAATTTGCAGATATTTTGAATAGCAGTTACCAACGTCAATTCGACATTGAGGAAATGATTCTTGCACTATGATTTTAATCCCATTTGATTCTCTTTTATGAAGTTGACTCACTTAACCGAAATACAATGAGTCGTGTGGAAAATGATCAGGAAATTGAGTCTTTTCTGACTGGAATGACCTCGAACTTCATCCCTACTTTCATTAGCCGGTCATAAGATAATTAAATCTTTTCTACAATGAAACATTAATTGTCCGGAAAACCATCGAGGTTGAAATCACGCTGTCCTTTTACAGAGAGAATTGACAAGGGTGATCAGAAGCAAAGAAATCATTTAGATAATGGATAGATGAATGAACTGAGAGATTGATCACTGAAAGAGTTTTTATTTTGCTCTACTATTATACTATTTAAAGGGAATGATAAGTCATATTATTTACTGAATTCACTGGAAGCTGAAATGCCATGGCTGAGTCAACTTTCACTTCCGCACGCTGGAGATTGATAGCTAACATATTCTTGCTGCTGCTAGCGATCGATGATAGCTTCTATGAGTCAGCCACCAAATTTGCACTCAAATTATTTTGCGAATGAATAGGATGGCCGCGAACAGAAGACTACGTTTCTTATCGGAGAAGGCAAAAACCAGTTCTGTCTTCTTCTAAAATTTTATGGCTAAGTGATGACGTTAAAAGCTATTTACAGGCCCGACGTTTCACGCCTTCGCGCTTCCTCAGGGGCAACACAAGCTAAAACCACAAGTAAGACCGACAGAGTGATGACAAAGCTCTGCAACCTTATATAGTGGTGTGTGGGATGTGAGAATCAGACTAAAAATCAATCAGTTCATGTTTGCGGTTAATGTTGGGCTTCATGCTCTTCATGATATTTTGTGAATGGCTGTCAAGTTTCATTTCTTTCCTCAAGTCCACTCGGCCCGACGATCAATGCAATGGTGATGGCCTGCAGGATATGCCGTCTTCCATGCACGCGTACATCACTAGTGGCAAGACTCACACGTCTGTCTGTTTGTCTCCTGAACTAAAACCTATGAAGAATTATGAAAGTAAATGATGAATTAAGAATATTAGGACACAGGACGGAGATGAACATAGTGGCAAGAATGGCATTTGGATGATCATCATCGGTGCGCAGCTTTCATTGTTGCTCAGTGTATTATCAGTGTAATCAGTATCTCTGGTCTATTTCTACAATTTCTTCTTCTTCCAACTCAATTATTAGTTTATAAGTTATAATTATATATGTTATATTAATTATATTAGTTTATAAGCTATAATTCATATGGAAATTGAATCTCAGGCCTGACCCAAGTATTCTGCGTTCGCTACACTCTATTTATTGCGTAGCACATGGCAGCAGTGATTGATCACACAGTGTTTTGAACAGTGCAGTTTAGTCGTAGCTTTGCAAATCTGCGTTCGATACACTCTACACTCTTTGCAATGTTCAATTTGTAAAGCCGAGCTCAGAGTGCGAGATTTGAATTGTTTATGATTTGAATTGTTTCATTAATTGGAGATATCCTGTTGTTTTCAATAGAATATCCTGCCTGGATGAAGGCTATTAAGCCAACGTCTGCATTTCGCGCAATTATTGTATCAACGATTAATCTCGTCTCTTCAGGTTTTCCCTTCGGGATCTCACAAAGACATATCTATCACTGTTTATTTCGGATAAGCACATATTTCTCTAATTGTCTCTAACTGAAATGAGAAAGAAGTAAGCATTTTTCATTTGCTGTATGACTTAAATCACATTACAAATGTGTGATGTGGTTCTCCACGTACCCGGACAAACCATTCAGAAGAAAATGAAGAATTCCTTCGGGTACTCATATTAATCTGTAATGCGTCCAGAAGTGTCGCCTCCCGCCTTTATCAATGGAACATATATAAATGCAAGCAATGCAAATCTGGCTATACTATCAGTGCAGCGTGAGCAACATTCAAATAATAATTTACAACAGAAGTCAAAAATGAGTAAATAAATAAAGTAATTTTATTGTATCAGTTCATTATTTATTTAGTTTTACTTGTATTTATTAGTCTTTACTCATTTTTGACTTCTGTTGTAAATTATCATTTGAATGTTACTCACGTTGCACTAATAGTAGCCAGATTTGCACTGCTTGCATTTCTACATGTTCCATTGATAAAGCCGGAAAACGAAAATTTCGGACGCATTAGAGATTAATATGAGTACCCGAAGGAATTCTTCATTTTCTTCTATTAAATCACATTCATTGACTCTACTTATGATGTAGTAAGATCCAATAAAGGGGATTATCGAACGCTTGTCTGTTACAAACATAGTTTGTGAAAGAAATTGCGCTACATGTGTTTTTTGCCACAAATTGCTAGAAAAATTTGTTTTGTGTAGAAAATTAACATTTTTAAACGAGGCCGAAATAGAGACTTTCACAATATACATGTAACGTTCACCCTATGACAATCACGAATCTGAGCTTCTTCGGTGTTCCATCCGGTTTCTCTTCTTGTCAGATAGAGGAGCACATCCAAAAGGTAGACCCAATGGAAACCAGCTAGAAATTTTGTCTTAAATGATGTTTGATATGTCTGCATTGATTGAGTGAAGGGCGTAGACTGTGCTCCTCTCCTCTGGGCAGACCAATTTTTTAACCAAAAAGGAAGCCAGCCATTTTTTTGAACACAAATCGATGAGAGTTCAGAAATAATTCTCAGATTGAGGATGAACAACAAACACAGTCCAGAAAACTGAGAACCATCATTCCGGTAATCCCATTAGGATTCGAAACACGATAACACAGCGAATATGACAACAGAAATATTGAATTTCAAATGAAAAAGCTGAATGTACCAAAATCAATATTTTTACAGATTTTCAGTGTCATTCGTGTAAATTTGAGTGAAGACAACTGTTTGCGCAATCGTTAGACAGCATCATCAAGTTTTACAAAACATTGAGATCAATGACAGAATGAAACTTCATCACCCTCTGCAAATTATAAAGCAAAAACATTTAAATTTAAGTCTAGAAATCGTATTGAATCAACAGTTGATCGTGTAATATAGTGTTCGACACGAATACTCGGGTACTTACTCGCATACCTTTATTCAGAGGACTCGTATCAAAATAATGGAATGTTCACTTGCTCAACTCATTGTATGTTCCGGGAGCTCCTAGGTAATCATTTCTTTTCATTCTTCTTTATTGTTTTTCTTCAAATAAAAATGACAATTCCTAGATTTCAATCTTTTTTATTGGGAGACATAACTGCTATGAGCTCGCCTAGTATGCGTTATCATATGTGAAGACAACGCTCGCCTTCAGTTGTGAATGAACTTATACGTGCTGTTTTGAATTATAGAGTTGTCACTTCATCTGAGAAATAATACGCATATTTTATTAGGTCATTAGCAGTCTTTACATCAGGCAATCACAGAATTAGATTTATCTGCGTGCGTCTTCGGTTTCCTAGAAAGGAAGAGTTATATGTAGCCTTATTATCGAAATGGCATATCACAGAAATAGACAAATTGCTTCTTCTCGAATGGATAATTTGTGTATCGCTTACAACTGGAAAAAGCCAGCAATAAGCTGTCAGCAGAGGACACCAGAGCCAGTGAGAGATGCGTGCGTGCTGTGATATCACTTTGCACACACCAACCAAAACGCATATCGCTGTATGGTTAAAATTCGATAAAATGTTTGCACGATATAGTAAGGAATGCTGAGAAGAGGATGTGAAATCATTAAGTGAACTAATTTTCGTACGCCTGCTACTTTCTTCAATAATGATCGGAAGGGCCAACATTATGGAGAAAACCTGTGCGCAAAGATCTGAATTCTTCGAATCTGAAGGAATTTTGGCAATCGAAGCGCATTGCTGGAACTCACACTAATCCGCAAGCGATGCACGACTTTTTTTCCTATCTCTGTAAGGTATTAGGAATTCTTTTTTTGCCCACTTAATAGGTTCCTCGATGTGCCGTCCATTTCGAATTAATCACACTTCTAGTAATAAAAGGAGCAGATAAACAAAATATTTAATTCTGTGCAGACAATATATGAAACTATAGTTATCTTCATCAGTCATTTTGAGTGGTTAATTTGCCACACTGCAGTTGACCAATTGACGAAAGATGACCTTTCCAGTACTATTTATTTGAATTTTGATATAGGAGCAGGGTATTGAATATTCCTGCAGTTGTCGTTCAAATTGATCAATTTCTCACAAGTAGACATTAGTAGGTTGGAAGCTTTACGCAAATTTCCAAATAGCTGGTTTAGATGACAACAATCATGTTGTTCGTCTTGGTTGTCTCCTTTAAGGCAATTTTGCAGTTTTAGTAATACCGCGAATGGACATTGTACATGTACGTTAAATGCTTCTTGTCAAATGTTTAGAACTGTCACTTGAACTTCATTTTATCGTCTATTAGCTATTTCATCGATAAATAAGATGATGAAAATACTTTTATTCGAAAGAAACAAATAAAAGAGACAACTTTCACAGTATGCATGTTGCAAATTCCTCTCTCAGTGAGAGTAAGTGGGACATTCCCCGACTCAATGGTTCGAAGGGTTCATATTTGAGTGAAATCAAAACAGCCAAATCAGGGTGTGCAGAATATGTCAATTTCTGCCTTCTTTGGCGTAGACTATTGGAAGCTTCAGCGATGCCTTTTCGGCGAAGGAGGTGTGAATTCCAAGTGCAAACCTGTCGAGTGGACAATGGATTGGGTCTAATCGGTGGGAGCGGGTGCCTGTCATAGCCTTCTAATCCGTACAGCAGCCTTGGAAAGTCTGATTTTGGACTGATCGCTAGCGCTTGAATGGAATATCTTCGATAATTTGAAGGTTGCAGTCCACGCGACCGATTTTTTGTCTTTAACTGCAATGTCAGCATTGTCTGTCATTCCTCCGAGATACGTGAATTTTTTAGCCGACTTCAACGTTTCACCTGATGACAGTTTAATATTCGGGTAGGATTCGGGGCCGATGTGTAGCACCACAGTTTTAGTTGCGCTGAATTTCAGGCTGATTTTACCCGCGGATTCATAGATGTTGCTTACTGACGACTGCAACCCATGCGGATTATCATTGAGGAAGGCAATATCATCCACAAATACTAGGTACGGCATGCTGATAGCTGGAGATCGAGAAGACGTTCGACGTTTGATTGTGTAGCCATGAGTCATCCAAGCGTCTCTCAATGCGGCGTCAAGGATTGTCACAAAAAGAAAGGGGTGAGTGTATCACCCTGTAGTGCACCTGAGGTAGTATAAAAGGGTAAACCAAGTTCATTCAAAGATTTACGCGTGGTGTCGTAAAAAAAGACAAATAACATACCGGTACAGATGAATGAAATTTTGCATTACTCTGATAAACACAGCTCCAAGAGTTGTTCTATAGAAATTATTACTTTTTTACATGATTCTTCCCGTTCGTTCACATTCCGTTTCGTTCTTTGCATCATCACATGCCATCCAGTTGTGATGAGATGAAACCTCCCCTACGAGCTTATTCCTTGAAGCGAGAAAAAATGAAGCCACTGATAGGGGCTGCCGCTTCCTTCTCCAGATCTTCAACCCCTTGAGCATAAAATGGTTGGTAGTACGCATTTCTATTAGCTCTGCAGCCTCATGTCAGAGCCACTTACTTTCTACCAAGTGCACGAGTCGCATTCTTTTGAGGACAAATGCGGAATTCATGATATACAGCGGTAAAGGCGGATTATCTTCATCATAGCGGTAGAATGCGGAGAATACGTGAAATCCTAGGTATTTGGGAGGATTGCTGATTTTTGCTATCATCATAACGATGCGGTATGCAAGTGTAGAGCATCGATTACTCGCGATTAGCCGGTCGCTAAGTAAGTCATTGTTACTTTGTATTCGATAGAAAATGGCCCCTCCGAAGTAATACCCGTATGAGTTAGAATTGTTTGTTAACGAAATTAAAAAAATATGAGCATCTCTACGATGCATCCTCGCAGTTTCATATGAACCAGGAGATGACCAATGCAGCCTAAATGAAAGTGGCCCAAGTTTTGAATTTGACCGAACCTCAGAAACGTACATGTAAGTTTAATCATAATTTGACCGAGTACCTCCTGGGAATGTCAATCATAAAAGAAGTAATTGCATATTAAAAATGTGTATATTAGTAAAGTTGTCACTAAACCCAGATGTTTAAACATCGCTGGAGACATTCGTTTGAAGTTAAAAAATGTGCCATGATCTGCATGGAAATATTCGGGCACTGGGCGATGGTAGTGTCCATACAATAGGCGCTTGATATTCACCGGATGAACGGACCATCTTCTCTGTGAATTTCGACGCAATCTGAACAACAAGGCTAGCTCAATGAAGTCTCTTTCTGACATCAGCAACATGCTTGCGCTAGTTCGAGGCATACAGTCCGCAGCCAGAACGAGTTTCTGCAGGGAACGAGGCCGGAAGTGAGACTTTCACAGAATGATGCACATCCTATGCCTACTACGAACCTACACGTCTGCCGAGTTCTAGTGAGTTCCTCTTCTTGTCAGACAAGATCAAAGAAAAACACATGCAAATCCAATGGGACGTAGATTGCAGTTTTTGGTTTAAATGAAATTCTCTATGTTTTATCAGATTAAACGAAACGTACTAAGCCCATAGTCATAATTTTTGGCATGGAATGTCATTAGGTTATTTCCGATGATGTGGATGTGCTATTATCATGCATCTACTCATCATGCTATCGACTCCTCTATCGATTATCTTCAACAAATGTATTGCTCATGCAGACTTACCTTTGGCTTGGAAGCAAGCTGACATAGTACCAATCCCGAAAAGCAACCCTCCAAATTTAAGAAATGTCCGCTCGATTTCCCTGCTCCCAATGCCCGAAAGACATTGGAAAAGGATGTGTTTGATTGCCACTTGTTGTCAATTGACTTAACAAAGGGATTTGATAAAGTCTCGCACAGCCTCTTACTGAGGAAGATGATAAGTGCAAAATTTGACGATTTTTTAATTGCCTTTATGTGCAATTATCTGACATCTAGAGGTCAATGTACGCGTTGGAAACGTACTAGGAGTTATGCACAACCAGTTTTAAGCGGAGTTCCACAAGGTTCCTCGATTGGTCCTCTGATATTCGGATTTTTTTGTTTCTGATTTAAGGGTTTCTTGTAAAGACATTTTACTTACCAAGTACGCGGATGATATTTTACTGACAGCAATAATCAGGAGTAATGATTCTGACAGCAGCATGAAAAATGGATATGGCGAGATCCTGAAATGGGTTGAACAAAATAGAATGGTGATTAAGGAGGATATTCAAGGTTATCGGCATTGAGGAGACTGAAGCCTTTTCTTCCTAAAGATGACCTAGTGATCATATACAACTCTTCAATAAGAAGTATATTAGAGTATGGCTGTGCAGTGCTCTTTAACATCGGAACAGTATCCTCGAACCGGATGGACCAAGTACAAAGAAGAGCACATCGCATAATTTGTGGGACTTCTTCTTGTCAGTGTTCGTCATTCCTACCACTCGACTATCGTCGTATGATTTTGTCATCTAGATTATTCAAACAATTAATTAGTGATCCCGATCATCCACTTGCGCATTTGTCTCCACAAGTAAATCCATACTCTGAAACTTTCCGAATGCCAGTATGCAGCCTCCGAATGAGACATAATTCCTTCCTGGTGACAATGATTCGTTTTTTCAACCGTGGTTTATAACGAAAGTTTATATCGAAAACTTGTATTTGTAGTTGTTTCTTTGTTTATGACATTAATTTCTTATGTTATACTTCTGTGTAATTGAATTTCGGCCTCACGATTCTCAGTATTGAGGCATTTGAAAATAAACGATTATTATTATTATTATCTGATCGGCAATGTATGTGAGAATGTGGTTGAATGTGGATTAAGTTGCTCAAAATGTTGTGCTTGCCGACATTAAGAGGCTCGCCAAATCTAAATGTGTTTAGCTTTGTAGACAAGACTTGTCAATTCTAATTATGATGTTTTCCGCAGAGATCGTGATGAAGAGGTCAGTTCGAAGAAGGATCGCGGTGGTGTGCATATTGCTGTAAGCTCTAAGTTTCCTTCCATTCGGCGTCGTGATTTTGAAACCCGCATTGAAATCATTTGGGTTGAAGTGAGTGTTAGTTCCAATCGCAGAGTTTTCATTGGAACTGTGTACATGCCCCCCAAGATCGTGTTCTTCTTCCGTTGAGGAATTTGAAGCATCGCTGCAGAAAGTGAAAACTGAAGCCTCTGTTGATGATGATGTTGTGATTGTCGGTGACTTCAATCTGTCTGATGCCCAATGGCATTTTAGTGATGCTCATTATCATGCTGAGTGCTCCAACTCCTCATCTGTATCAAGTTTTACATCAGGCATTCTAGATGTCGTTGATATCAATGAACTTCATCAATACAACATCCTTCCGACGTGCAATGGTAAACCTTTAGACTTGGTGCTATGCAATGATCTTTCTGTGTCAACTGATTTGGCAAGTAAACCTGTTTCGTCGACTCACCAACCTTTAGCTATTGAAGTTACTCTACCTTGTGAAGTAAAAGCATCGACTGTCAATAGAACTACTTTTAATTTCAAGAAAGCTGACTTCAATCACATCTTGTGTCTGCTCTCATGTTTATGTTGGATTGATCTTGAATGCTTCAGCAGTGTAAGCGATGCACTATCATATTTTTATGATCTAATTTTTGCCGTTATTTCTGACTGTGTTCCTGTAGTTACTTTCAAGCCATCCAAGTTTCCTTACTGGTATAATAAGGAATTGATTGCCTTAGTAAAGGAAAAAGAAAAAGTTTGTAAACTCTTTGTTAGCACAGGTCGTGATAAAACCTCTGCTGCTTTTCAAAGATTCTCTAGTCTTCGTTCGGAAGTAAAACTTATGCAAAAAAACTGTCATGCTGTGTATTTCAAAAACATCTGTGATGATATGAAGTCAAATCCTAAACGTTTCTGGTCTTTTGTAAAAACTATGAAGTCGTCAAATGTGATCCCTAGTATTATGCGATTCAAAGACAGTGAGCTTTCTACCCCTCGCGAAATTGCTAGAGGCTTTTGTAAATACTTTGAATCAGTCTTTTCGGTTCATGATAATTTTCATACTCCTGACTGTTTATTTCATGTTATTCCGTTTAAATTACCCACTGTTACATCTGAACAAATGATGTCTGAATTGTTGGCTCTGAATCCACATGTTTCTAGTGGTTATGACAGTCTATCTGCTGTTTTTCTGGTCAGATGTGCCGACCACTTGTGTTATCCTCTTGCAACTATTTTCAATACATGTATGTCGATAAGTAGGAGTGAAATTCCCGCCCTTTTAAAGTTTAACAACATTGTTCCGATTTATAAACGAAGTGGTGAGAAATCTTGTATAGAATCCTATCGTCCTATATCGATTCAACCTGTGATCTCTAAAATTTTTGAAAGCATTGTTAATAAAGCTTTGAAGAAGCATTTGCAAACTTTGATATGTGATCAGCAACATGGTTTTACTCCAGGTAGATCCATTACGACGAATCTTTTATGTTATAAGGATTTTGTCTCATCGGCATTAGATGACTGTGCCCAAGTTCATTCAGTGTATGCTGATTTTCAAAAGGCGTTTGATTGTTCCGCACAAGCTGCTGCTTCTCAAAATGTGCAATCAGTTTGGCATGAGTGGTTCTGTTTTGAGCTGGTGAAAAGTCAGTTTGGGTTCCAGTCTCTTCTGGGGTTCCTCAGTGATCCATTTTAGGACTCTCATTGTTTCTTATGTACATCAACGACATCACTTCATGTTTTCAGTCTAGCGAATGCTTACTATTCGCTGATGATGTTAAAGTATTTAAGCGGATAGATTCTTTGAATGACTGTCTCGAGTTACAATGTGATCTCAATAATCTTGTACTGTGGTGCTCAAAATGGTTAATGAAATATAACCTACGGAAGTGTTGCTTCATTGATTTTTCTTTGAAACGTAGCCGCCATGTCAGCTTTGATTATGTGCTCAGCAATAGTTTTCTGCGGCATGTTAAGGAGATAAAAGATCTTGGAGTGATTTTTTCTTCTAATTTATCATTTAACGCTTATATAAGCATGATTGTAAAGAGAGCATATCGCATGTTGGGATTTGTCAAAAGAGTCATAAAATCCTCAACTGATGTACATGTCCTAAACGTTTTATTCAATGCGTATATTCGTTCTCACGTCGATTATTGTTCATCAGTTTGGTCTACTGACTACAAATGTTTGTACAGCAAGCTGGAAGGTATTCAAAAGCGATTTGTGAAACACCTTTGCTTTGTGAGTAATATCCGTTATTGTTCAGATAATTATGAAAGTTTGTGCACACAATTTAGCTTGACTACTCTTGAAACCTCTATACATCTATACATCAATATTGCTCACAAAGCAAAGGTGTTTCACAAATCGCTTTTGAATACCTTCCAGCTTGCTGTACAAACATTTGTAGTCAGTAGACCAAACTGATGAACAATAATCGACGTGAGAACGAATATGCGCATTGAATAAAACGTTTAGGACATGTACATCAGTTGAGGATTTTATGACTCTTTTGACAAATCCCAACATGCGATATGCTCTCTTTGCGGACTGTAAAATTGCGGACTTGCTATTATTTCAAAAAATTGTTCGTGGTCAAGCAAATTGTTTGGATCTCATTTCGGCGGTATTTTACAGCATTCCAGTGAGCTGCACAAGACACACTGTGTTACTTGCTCGCAAGAAATAAAGCCGTCTCTTGCTGCGCAAGAAAGATTTCATACCAAGATGTTGTAATTTGGCAAATTCTTTGTGTAATGACGATCTCTTTGTGAATAGCAGCGCTTCCTTTAAGCGCATTTTGCTTTGTCGAATGTCTTCAATTTTAGCACTTGTGTTTTATACCTTTTCTTTCCCTATGTAATTTCAATTTTTTCGTCGACGGCTGTAATTGGCTTATTGCTGTAGCTGTTGTGATCAATAAAAATAAAAAAAGACAGGGATGCATGAACATGAAATGAAATGACCTAATGACATTCCATTCCAAAAATTATGACTCTGGGCTTAGTACGTTTCGGTTAATCTGAGAAAACATAGAAAATGTCATTTTTACTAAAAACTGCAATCTGCGTCCCATTGGATTTACATGTGTTTTTCTTTGATCCTGTTTGACAAGAAGAGGAACTCACTAGAACTCGGCAGACGTGTAAATTCGTAGGTTGTACATCATTCTGTGAAAGTGTCATTTTCGGCCTCGTTCGCAGAAACTCGCTCTGGCTGCCGAACTAATAAATGACTGAAGTATGAAAGCCAATTGAAATAGCGTCAAAACATAATCTAGATTGAAATTGCATCTAGATTGGTTTTACGTATCTAGTATGAATCCAGCTTTACTGTGAGACAAGTGGACGCTACTGTGCGATAATTAATCACTGTCAGATTTCTATGAAGATATACAGTGTAGATATCAATGCGAGCCATAGAAAATGACAACAATAAAACCTCTAGAATGGAAATTAAGCTTCATGCAATGCACAATAACGGCACATACATCGCACGCATTTTCACTTAGATGCACCTGCCAACGTCTGTATCATTGGGTTAGAATCAGTCACATGAGTAAATCGAAGCCTTTAATTGGTTCTTCATGCCCCAACTTAGTTCCCTCGAATGTGCCGCGACTTTGAGTCAATTTCCATTCTCGCAAACTTCAGATAAACAGTTTATTTATATGATGCGAGCACTAAAGAACGGCAGAATTTGCAACCTATTGCAAATGGAAAATCTATGGATGCATTCGATGTTGCTGGTTTTCGATATTCCCTCAAGTCTTGATCAAGGTGATCGAAGATCTTTAAAACTTCGTCTTCAGTCTCATTATCCCGCTTGATTAGCTTCATTTCTCAATGATGTTTGAAATGACGACGAAAGATTGCGTGCTTCATGGCTGTCGTGTGAAGGCAACCTGTTGCCTGAGGAGTTAGCAATTCAGAAGATTCAAATTAGAATGAACAAAGATGTTAATTACAAATTCATACAAATTTATTGTCTCCAACTGCCTGTCTCACACCTTGGAGGAAATTTAGCTTCAAAACTGTCGATATTTTGCCAAGATGATATTCCTGAGCATTTCCCTCCTCAAAATAATCCTGCTGAGAAAATGGGTGGAAACATACCGTATGAAAATGTCTTCTCACTAGCACCTGGAGAAATTGCGATGAAACTGACTTGATCAAAAATAGTCGACTTCGTTCATCGTGAAGTGCAAAAGATGAATATAAACAAAACAAGTGGTTGCAGACAAAACATACATTAACGAATGCAATCATTCCTTCAGTCAGTTTTGACCTAAGAAAATCGTCACCCGCCACTTCATGTCTCGAATATCACAGCGTCCCTCTATGCCTGTCATGTCCCGGAACTGAGTCAAACGAGTGGCTCTAAAAAGTCAATTGAATTGATTTGATTGTATAAATAAAATGCCGCCTATTTGCAACTACTTGATTGTTGCCATCGAAAAATTGCAATTTATTGATTTGTAAGCGAATAATTGCCATTGTTTAATTGCTGTCATTGAATAAGTGCAATTGCTTTATTGCTGTCATCGAATAATTGCAATTTCTTTATTTCTGTCGTCGAATAGTTGCCACTGCTTGATTGTTGTCATCGAGTAATTGGAATTGCTTGATTGTTGTCGTCGAATAATTGCCATTGCTGTAATCGATTAATTGCAATTGTTTTTGCTGTCATCGAATAATTGCAATTGCTCTTTTGCTGTCATCGAATAATTGCAATCTATTGATTGCAGTCATCGAATAATTGCAATCTATTGATTGCTGTCATCGAATAATTGCAATCTATTGATTGCAGTCATCGAATAATTGCAATTGTTTAATTGCTGTCATCGAATAATTGCGTTCGTGTGGTGGGGAATGTCGAGTCATTCATATGGTGGGATTCCTGCAACGAAGTGTTCTATGTATTGTTTCGTGATTGGTGATGATCTTTTTTGGGAATTTTGTCTCGAATATCCGGTGAAAATATGAAGGCCATTCTTGCTTATTTTACTGTGAGAGAAATGATCGGCTACTTCATACGAGTCGTATGCTGTTAATGAAGTATATTTTGAGATTTGTCTAGTATGATTTATTGACAAGTATTAATGGAATAAATTCTCAATGCAAGTACTACAACCGAATGCACTCAATCTGTAAATGTGCATTTTCAACTTCAATGACTCTCCCATATTCATTCAATGAAAATAAAAAGTGATTTGCCGATGAAATGAAGAATGATGACATTTTCCAACTGACTTCCATATTCCAGCCGGTTTCGTCCTTTCATGTCAAGTGATACTGACCTTAATGATAAATCATTGAACGATCGTCAAAAATACAGTTCATCGAGTGACAGTTTGCAATTTAACGCATGCCTTTGCACATTACTCCAGTCGTTATTTAGTCGCAGAAACGAGTGTTGCACTACACACAGAATTAGACAGGTCGTCTCTTCTTCTGCTTGACTAGAAAGGAAACATTGGAAAATGGAACGTCAATGAAAATGCACAATCTGCTGACATAATAATACATCAATCGAACAATCAGCAGCCAGTTCAACATTAAACACGCCAAATTGTGCGAAACTTCAGTGACTGTTATAAACCGGATCACACAGCAAAGAGACACAGACGATGTCAAGTTCTACAGAGAAGTTTGTGAACGTTTTTTCGTGCGCCTGCTAATATTTTTAATAATGATCAGAGGGCCCAGCATTATTGAGAAAACTTTTGCGCAATGATCTGAAGCAAATAAAAATGTCTTTTTGCTCACTTAGTAAGCTCATGCATGCGCCATCGTTTTGAATCAGTTTGCACTTCTAGCAAAGTGACACGCTTAAACAATGTAATTCTGTGGCATTGCACCTTCCAAAGTGAGGGTAAGCATAAGAAGTAGGCGTAGTTACATACAGACATAGAAATAAATTCGCACATATATTTCTGAAAACAAAAGGGAATGGATCCCGACCAATGAAATCTGAAAGTTGATTCTACATATAAATAGCTCTGTTGACCCTATAACCCTCAGAGATCTGAGGAGGGTCCAGTGGACCCCGGAGACATATTTTTCTATTTTACTTGTGCTGAGGATATATCAACCGCTCATGCCCATGCAAAATCATCATTTTTGACAGGGAATCTGTATGTGCTATTTCATTTCAATTGAATCAGTAGAAGTATGGGGGTCTCAGAGGGTGTAGAAATTCCCATAACAAAATTTTTACTATCACATGAAAAATGATTTTGTGCATGTCCACGATGATGCATAGTGAGTGAAATTCATTTATTCAATGCTTACATCATGCTCTTGCATGTGCGTTGTGCTAGAAGATCGCACAATGTGAATATTTTGTTTTCGCACATGATAGTGCATGACTGGTTGGTCGACATGAGCAAATCAGCATAAATCAATGTTCAAAATTAAAGCTATCGTGATATTTATAGTTCAACACTAAAAACAGACTGTACAGCCTGTTGGCAAAGTTTTCACAGCAGAAATTGATGAGTTTGATGTTTTGAGGGACTTAAAATGCAGCAATTATTGCTCAGTTTAGGCCTATTTCCGATTGGTATGGATATATTTGAAACAATGGACAAATGTGAGGGTTCTGCATAAAATAATTCAATTTCATTAAAATCAACTGTCTGAGGTTACAAGGCAACAGCAAGCATCGTAAAACCGCCTCTTGGTACAACTGATACTGTACTAAATGTCGTTGAATTACAAAGAACAGCACATTTTCGCATGTGTTTACTGAGGAGGCTGAAAGACAGTCAAAGAAGTAGCTATTTCGACTTGCTACACGGAAGCATAATTGTTTAACTTAAAATCAACTTCCCTAATGTTTGATATCGATTTAAGCAGTTTAACTGAGAATTTGTAAAAGGGGTTCACTGGACCCCTTCAGGTCTCAGAGGGTGTGAAAAAGCTCAAGTCTCTGATGAGAGTTAAAGCTTGCTCTGACTTACTCCTGATTTTTTTTCTTATCCATTTGTTATAATTTTGCAGGGTCTACTTTTTCTCGCAATGACACTGAAGTCTTAAAAGCTATTTCTTGTGAATAGATTTTGTGAGCATGCTCTACATGATTGTAAAACATGAATTTTGAAACTTCGGACAAATTTGGCGGTATCAAATCATAGAATTCCTTACACTCATGCATCGACTTCTATAACATCACCTATATAGAAATACTTCATTGCACGAAGACGGTATGAGGCTCATTTGGTGTTTCAGCCGGTCTTTTAAGCATGGATCTCTGCCGATTAGCATCATTTCAAAATGCACTTCCCTCAGTTTCTTTCTCAGCTCGACCTAAGCTTTGTCACTTCTGCATGTGAGTTATCTGAGAAAGTTAATATTTTTCTGGTAATCCATTTCACACTTGGAACTGACTTTCGGCAACAAATGTTGGTTGACTATCGCTTCACGAAGATCAGCTTTGTAGATATCTATTGCCTTTGCTGATTTTGCATTTTGAGCCCTGAATTGAGTGCCTATAAAAAGTTGATTGCTTGTTTTTCGGGTGTTCATCTATACGTACATGCAATGGAGTTCAATAGCAATTACAATATGTAGGTTTATGCACTATCATTCTGCGATGCCATAATTTGTTGTTTTTGATGGGATACTAGGGATTCCTCGTAGCTGGCAGCTTGACCGATTTGCTGTTGAAGATAATGAAGATGTCATGACAACCGATGTTATTGTTGCAGATAAACAAACAAAGCGGTATCTAGATCACTTGCGTGGATGATGTATTTCGTCAATTCTTGGTCATTGCTTTAGTTTCTAACGAAACAACGTCAAAACACTTCTCGTCAGATCAACGCTTATTATGATCTGCTATGATTGGTTCAATATCTATTCAACAAAAGTCCTGTTTTCAGCATTCATTTAAACCATAGAAATTGACAATACCATGATTTAAACTGACAAATCTATAAAATCAAACAGGACAATCAAACATGAGAACTACTTTTGCCATACTTATCGAAAGACCCTTTATCAAATGAGTGAATGATATCGGTTTGAGGATTTCAAACAGCAATTCTCAATCTGTCTTCCAGCTGAGTTATTTTATTCCTCACTTTTTTTACTCCACTGTGTTAAGAGTGATAGCAGCTGTACGCCTGGCTTTAGATGAGAATATATCTTCTTGTTATGACATTCAGTATCGCTCAGGAATCGACGGATTACATTTTCAGATTGTCGTAAGAGTATTTAGCTTCGTTTCATTCTCTTTATGGTATCTGATTTTAGTGGGCGTGGTTTAGAAAAAAGGAATTGCTTTGCCATCAAGATTACAAATTTTACAACATTTCTTTCAGAAGAGAGAGACAGATAGAGAGGAGTACAGGGAATCAGAGATGAGGTTAACGGGTCTCGCTTGTGTCGATAAAGTTGTGGTCATATAATGAAGAAAGCAGTAGATTGATGAGTCACGTCTATTGAATTGAGTAATTGAGAAGTTGATAGATTGAAAACTCCACATAGTCTTAAGCACGAATTAAGCCATTCATTCATTTTTGGAACCTTTTGGAGAATGAAACTTTTGAATTTCCAGCCTTGCGCTTGACGAATCATTTTACGCAAGCGCTTTCCATCATCATATGTGCCCATTATGTAGAAGGATGCAGGTTTCTTTTACAAGTTACAGGAATTTGCAATTGTTTTTTACTTTATAAATGATCTGAAGTAAATAAGGGAAAACTCAGAAATTGTTTAATGCATAGCAGTAATGCTAATTGCTGAAAGGCTGCATATAAATCCTAAATAACTTTACAAATAATTATTGATATAAATTCTCAAAACATGTGCTTATCTGCATGCCCTCTTCATCTTCAACCTACCTTGTTGGGTATTTCATCTTTTTGCTTGAATTCGCACCAGCAGGGTTGCCAGGTTTTCTGCAAATCTTTTTTATTTGCAAATTTTTAATTGACATGAAAGCATACAACCCTGAATCATATACAAGCACGATACTCAAAGGAAATTAATCGCAGTGCTCGTTCAATCTGCTGGTCCTAGCGCTACCGCTTGGCGTCTCTAGGTAAAAGTGGAATTAAAATAGATTATGAACTTTCCAAAAATGTTTCGTCTTTGGATGATAGCCTATGTCTCAATCCTTTACGTGCGTAACATTCAGTGAAGCGGTGTAGCCAGGGATGCGGAGTCGGAGTCCCGGAGTCCTATCATTTTTGCTGGGGTCGGAGTCCTATCTAATGATAGGACGCCGGACTCAGGCCTATAACTAGACCCGAAATATAATACAAACAAATTACTTATTCTCGTGCATATATTTGTCACTGTCTTGATATCAACTTTCTCCGTCAAACAAAAGTACAGAGACACTGCTGCATCCAAAGCTTGCAATAGTTGAGGGATGAACCGTGATAGTGAAAAAGGATTGTCTTCTCACAAGGTGATTTAGTAGAGAAGATAAGCCTTCCTAGCCTCGATCGCACATACGCACCAAAGTTTCAGAGACAAAAATGAAATACTAGTTTTTTTGAGAACATTGCCTCTTCACGTTAATAGTGAATAAATTAACGTTAATCGTGTGTGATGGCTCCTCCAAACCGCATATTAAAATCGAAAGTGCACTCATTTTTTTTGAAGAAGGATGGGGATTTCCTGACTGGTAGAGACTGGAGAAAAACCGTGTGAAGCACACATCAAGAAGATGGGAGGAGTCCAGTCGTATACATCCAACTGAAAGCGACATTTGATAAACTTTCATCAAAAATGATTGATAATTGATGCAGCAATGATTACTAAAGACATGTTCAGGTACCTGTAAGCCTATAATGATCTATGATGTAGGTTACCAGCTTTTTTGAAAAAACCTAGGCTTTATATACTTGCCACCCGGAGTCGGAGTCGGAGTCCTATCAAAATGATAGGACTCCGGGGTGCCATCCCTGGGTGAAGCCCTACATAATTATAGGCCCCTTTCTTGTTTCTTCCGCCAGCACCATAGGCAGTTCTCCGTTGTGAGGGCTTCGGAATCATCAGAAAGACATTACTACAGCTCCGATTTGCATGCATTGTATGGAGCCTTCCTTCTACAGGTATCTAACAACAGATGTCCTGTCGAAACCTGATTTCGTTTGAATTGTTGCGATTACAGTTACAGCCTGAACTCGTGCATCACGTTGCCCTTAGACCAGGGGTGCGCAACCTGCGGCCGTAGCAGAGGCAAAGTGCGGCTGTGACAATGAGAAGGAAATGAAAAAGAATATTGTACATGTATATTGCAAATATTTCTGGAGTTCAAGGCAATCGAAAACAATCGGAACTATGGTAGCATGCTAGTCACCTTGTAACTGTCGAACACCTATATGCCTTAGCTGCTTGGAAAATTGAGCGCCCGTTGGCGCGATGAAGACTTTCAAGCAGTTCGATAACTTATGAATAGACTATTTTAGGGAAGTTACATTCATGTGCATTCATGCGCATACATCAGCTAAAAGAAACAAAAGAGACAATTGTAGTTTACTCGAATTGTTCGCACACGTAAGCTTCAAGGGCATGGCTTGAATAAGGATGCCTGCTAGATCACCGGTCCTGTGATGAATGAATGAATAATTTTGTTTGGCTCGTGATTCCTTTATGAATTATTACAATAGCTTAGTAAAGTGTTTTCTCCTTCGGTTGCCCTTACAAAAACATGCTTTCAACTTTTCAAGTGCTAATAGCACCTTAAGCTTAAAATCTTTTCGGGACAAAAATGACCGTCGGTCGTATATGAGTTAACTTGCTAACTCACTCTTTACGAAGTAGGCCTTTATGCCATTTTCACTGCGTCATTCATCATGGAAAGCTAATCTGAGTGTTGGAATATAAAAAGGATTGGCTATAGACCTTGTTGTTTGCACACATATTAAGTGCGGCCGTGATTCTTTCGGCCTTCGAAATGGCGGCCGAATAATATAAAAGGTTGCGCACCCCTGCCTTAGACTTTAGTCCATGCAAGCATGCGCAGTTTGTCACTTCACATGTGACTCATCGCCGCCAATATGAGTTTCTTAGTATCTAATAAGCTTATAATCATGTTCCTAGCACTATGATGCCATTCGATTTCTTTCGATCTAAAAAATCAAGGCGTGTAGTGACTGGCGAGGGACTACTGAAGAGCCTAATTATGATAATACATAAATGATTTTCATTCTATTGTACTTAGTCTACAGTACATTATTATTATTTGCATCATTGTCATGCATGAAATATCAAGTTAATTGTGATATTCTTCATTTCGCTTTATCAGAAATTGTGGAAACATAATTTTGCATCACATACTCACATATTTTGCACATGTTTCACTGATATTCCCGATTTTGCCGGATATTGAGAAGATTATTAAAACAAAATCTTCGAATTCATTTAGTCATTATTCGGAGTGCATTTGCTAAAAAATGTAACAAATCGATTTTCATGCAATGATTCAATTTTTCTTGGACAGCTTTCTATTTATACTCTGGCGAGTGTAATTGATCCCCGATCTAAGAATTTCAAATTCGTTAATGAGGGTGTGGCATCAGAAATTCGTTTACGACTAATGACTGAAATGATGAAAGAAGTACAAAATGCTTAGTTTCCAGATTTGAAACTGCCTGCGAGTGACTCTCGAAGTAGGTTGCTTTCATTTGCTTTTGATGCTCCTGAAGTTGAAATATCTGATTTTAACGACGAAAACGACAGGATTCAAAAAGAATTACCATTGTTTCTTTCTTTCCCGACACTTCACTCCAGTACGAATCCATGGAAATGGTGGAATCAATAACAAGACCATTTCCCAATACTGGCCTCCGTAGTTTGGAAGCTACTTTCGATTCAACCAACCAGTGCACCATCAGAGCGAGTGTTTACCATCGCTGGTGCACTGCTCCAAAGAAATCGAATGGCTTTGAGAGCCGATAATGCTGATAAGATTCTCTTTATGAATTTGAATGAAACATTTTTGAATTGCTGACTTTGATTCTTCTATTGAAGTCACTAATTGTCGCTAATTAAGCATGATGATATGTTTGATCTTTGTATTCAGCTTCATGTGTTTGTTCTTCAATAGTTCTCTGCAATTGTTCCAAAGATTAATAAAGATATATTTTGCTATGTTTCCTATGCTCTTAAACCATTCTTAAACTGATAACTCATAATAGACCAAGCATGCAATCTTTTCACAAAAAAGTCGAAAAAAGTCGATTAATCGCGCGGAAAAAGTTCCACGACTTCTTTCGCTCGACTTATGTCGCGACCAACCCTACTTGGCTGTAGTTTTGGCTTTTAGCATTTTGGGCTTTGGCTTTTAGTATTAAATTATATTTTCCCTTAATTCAGGAAGTCCTTAAGGCCCGGTGTCAGTGTAATTGGCCTAAAGTAGGCTACTATAATGCTGTAGGCGAATTGCATTGACGATGTCCCTAAAAGACTTCCTGAATGAAAGGAAAGCATAATTCATCCTTCTATTCCCATCAATCATATATAATAAAAGAAAACACATAGAAACACATGAATAAGATAAATATACAATTTTTTGAGACCTAGCAATTTTAGGTACATGTATGTCTATTAAAATAAGTCTTTCGGTAACTTAACCCATTTAAGGCCGCCTGCATGAATATCGGCAAATTTTCTATAAAAATGGTAGTAAGTATTTCAGAATGTTATAATTAAGAATACCACATAATGACCAGTGCACTATAATGACCATTTCTTAGAAATTAGAGCCGTAACGATTTCGTTACGATGGCGTCATATGATGTCAAAATATACAAAAGCATGCTTTTTTCAAATGCAGCCTATGAATTGCTCCAAGCAATTCCTGCCGAAGTAATGAGTCATAGCTTCATTATAAAAGCTCCCCATCACATTTCAGAGGTAGTTGTCGAACTGTAAATTAGCAAATTTAATTAAAGCCCTGCATTATGCTACCTGTCGTTGCCGATTGCTATGAAGTCGCTATCGTTGAAATGAAAATAAGTTTTTTATATTTCGAAATTCCTGTCGAGAAATTGATTATCTTACTGCGTCGACTCCAAAGTCAAGTTAGAGTTGGAGACGCCTCGGTAATGCGCAATGTTCACATCAATAAAGAACAGTAAGAAGTAAACGCATTTGAGATTGTTTAGCATTATGTAGGCCTAAACAATTCTTTTGTCCCGGGTAGTCATTGGTTTCTGCCACTAAAAGATCGATAAGACCATCAGCATGCGTATCAAGCATCTCATAAAGATTCTTGCCCTGAAATGCATCCAGAGAATATTTGTCCTATTTGCGAAGATGAGAATGACCGACATTTGCCATTATATTGACTGATTTCCCTGTTTACTGAGATGATCATTCAAATCATCTTTCGTTTCAATCTCACACTGCCCTACGATGTCACTAACCTCCGAGACATCGTTTGAGACACATACTTCAGAGACACATATATTCATCTTCAACTCATCATCGTCTCATAACTCTGATGAAGCATTTACTTCCGGAGGTCTTGTGGCAACAGTCCTATACCGTCATCGTCGGCATTAGGCCTATTGCATATTTCAGTCCATAGTAAGCAACAGCTTGGGTATTGTCTTCAGATAGCTACATGGGTTGATCAGGGATAATCAAGTTTAGCCTTCATCGATATTTCAAACCAGTTTCGGCCATCTCGAGCCGCTGGCGTGCCCTTGTAGGGCGAGACGCACCATCTACGGCCAATGAAGTTTTGCACAGAAGTTTTTCGAGTCGGAGGACATCTTTGCATTCTATGCTCAGGCGAACTGGCAACCTGCAATGCTTGTGATTAGGCTGTAAGTGGAAATGACTGATATTTGATTTCTCTTTGACGTTCGTTTGTAATTGAGCCGATAAGTCTAGTGTTGAGGAACGTGCTATGGCAATGGACTTTGGTTGGTTTAGTGACGAGAAGCATTACACACACTTAGAAGACACTAAAAGTACAATATTCCAGTGTAATTGTTCGTTTTCAGTATTCTACAAACATTAGTTTTGAAGAAAATTGACAGTACTCACCACCGTTTACTTCTTTTACACTGTTCTTGTTTTTGACATTTTGTACATCATATTACGCCAGTGTAGCTAAAACGTTGCGGTTTCAAAAAATTGACATGCCATGTCATGGATGAATATCTGATGAAGTATTGATTGCTATTTTCGGTATTTAATGAATAATGGGATCACGCAAATCACATGGATAGTAAAATACATGGGGACGTTCATCCACTATGTCTTCCAGTATAGAAGCAGATTTTGTGCCCAGTTTTTGTCTAATTTCGTGATCAAATATAAGCACCAAAAAGTGCTAATTTTTGAATTGGCGATAGTTTGCCTGAAAATATATGATAAATCATGATGGCAATCATAATATTGTATCATATGTCGCCAGCTGGAGAAGACAGCAGATTCCGAAAAGTGCTGTAACGAAAACGCTACGATGGCGCCAAATGGGTTAAGAAGGCATTCAAGGCATTCCATCCACTGATAAATCGTACATTGATGTTTATAATTGCCTTCTGAATTTTATGTAAGTCTACTACATTTTTGGTCTATATTCTACGAAGTACGAATCCCATCCCTATTGTCGGGACCGCGACTATCTATATTGGTCAATATCAATAAATAGACTATAAAACTCAATCACTGAACAAGTGATCACTCAATCAAGTGATCACTACTCTGAATTTCCTTAATAATCAAAGTGATGACATCAAATTTACTGTCGAGTTGGAACACAATGGTTCAATCTCTTTTCTTGATACTAAAATCATACACGATGATGTTTCTCTTTTCGAAATTCCTTGGAATTACAAACCATCTAATCCTGGCATTTATATTCCTTCCTGTGCGCATGCACCGAAGGAATATAAACAGACACCTATGAAAGTCTCTTCTACAGGGCAAATCGGATCTGTAGCAATGACAGCTTGTTGAAGACCTGCAATGATTTCATTGTCAACCTGCTTCTCAGTAATGGTTACAACATCCACTACATCCTCGATGCTAAGCTTAAGGTTGAAAGCAGAAACATTATTCCCAGTACTGTTAATGATATACGTGATCAGTCTGGCGCAAACGTTGCTAATGAGCATGAAGAAAAGATCATTTACTGGAAATTGCCCTACATTCAAGTATCGGAAATTGAACTTCGTAAGGGTATTCATTGTTTCAATAAAAATCTGATTTATGGTAAAATCATTCTTATTTTCAAGACAATGAAAACTGCTCATTTTATTCATCGCAAAGATAGAGTGTCTAGTTATCTTGTGAAATTGCTTGTGAACACCGTGACAAGTGTTACATCGGCGAGACAACTAGACATCTACATGTACAAACGCGTATTCGAGAGCACTTGTCAGGTCACCCTTTACCATCTGAAATAACGTTACACAATCATGTGAACTTTGAACAATCATTCTCCGTCATCGCCCGTACAAACAAAACACGCATTGCAGAATCAGTCTTCATAGCTGCTTTTGACGCAGATATCTTATTAAACAATAATACCAGCTCTTTCCCATTGTTTTAAAGTTGTGAATTATAGACCACAGAATTAGACAGGTCTACTCTTCCTCTGTTTGACTAGAAAGGAAACATTGGAGCATGATACGTTAATGAAATGGCACATTCTCCTGACTAAATGCCATAGCAATCGAACGATCAGCATCAAGTTCAGCATTAAACACGCCAAATTGTGCGAAGTTTCAGTGACTGTTATCAGCCGGATCACACAGCAGAGACACAGACGATGTCAAGTTCTACAGAGAAGTTTGTGAACATTTTTCGCGCGTCTGGTGACTTTTTTAATAATGATCGGAGCGTCCAACATTATTGAGTAAACTTTTGCGCAATGATATGAATTCTTCTAATCTGAAGGAATCGTGGCGATCGTAGCATTTTGAAGGGATTTGGAGCAATCCGCAAGCGACGCACGACTATATTTCCTATTTCTGCAAGTTATCAAAAATTTCTTTTTGTCCACTTATTAAGTTCCTGCATGTGCCATTATTTTGAATCAGTTCGCACTTCCAGCAAAGTGATACGCTTAAACAATCTAATTCTGTGACCTAAACTCTTTTATTGCCTTGATTTGTTCCGTTTTACTATATATACCACCGAAGATGAAGACGAGAGTCTTTGAAATTGTACAATTTGGTCAAATTAAATGAGTCGCAATGAAAGAGCTTTTCTATCGCAATCTAAATACAATTTGTCTTAGAATATTTGTAAACTGAAACATATTTCACTGAGGCCGAGTGAAGGGTGGTTCATCTCCCGAAATAATTGTATACCAGGGATAATGAAATTTTTGAATAATTGATTGTTCAAACAGATGATGCCAAATCAAATCTAAAAATTGCAGAACAGTGTCCTGGTTTTCAGTGAATTGCTTGACAATAACATAGTATTCATCTGTTTAAGAAATTCTATTTAAGTTATATTAGCAGAACGTAACAGTGCAAGCCACAAGGACATCATCGTTTTCATTTGCTGAGAAGGATGTATTATTTTTTTCCTAACTTTCAAAATTAGCCCATTCTGTTGTCATATTGAAGATCAGAAGATGATGTCGATTAAAATGGTCCCCATTTCATGCATTAAACTTTCTAACGATTGTTTATATACAAAGTAGTCATAATTTTTATGTTTCATATTCTCTAAATGACCAGTGTCAACAGGTGGGAATAAAAGAAACTCCTTTGATCTCCTACATTCACACTTGCACTGTTAACACTGAACTCGCTCGCTTGAACCACTCGGAATCAGTGTTATATTGTCAGATTTCTATGACTCGATTGTCGGGCTTGGAAAGAAGCCGGTGAATTCAGCGCAGCTGCGCATTGATCGGCACGTCAATTAACTGATTGTCCGGTAGAAAAACGAAAAGATCGCCTTTCACAAAATGCGTGTCTCCACTGTACCGTTATTTCGGCACAAAAGGTCAAGAAAATGTATGCATTTTGATCACTGGTTTACGCTGATTTTGATTCTGACATCAGAATTGGCATTTGGAACAAAATTATGATAGACGATTTCCATCGTTTAAGAAAATCGCTCTGGGCGCGATCCCGATGATGCGATTTTATTCATCGTTGAGAAAGTCGGGCTAATATGATACAGCAGCTATGCTACACATGTAGAGTGATCTTATTTCAATCTATTGTTATAGTTATCGCCATCGTTATCGTGCTAGTGTGAAGGGCTGTTTGACACATCCTACTTTTCGCAGCGCGATTGTCGCTAAAATTTGGAATTGGCTTTTGGCATTGAACTTCGATTTCAGCGACTGTCAATCATCGGACAAACCTTTTCGATCTCTCGATTTCATGAAGCATCGAAGAATTGATGCCCTCGATTCGAAGGGCATGAACCAAAAGTAGTCTAAAGGCAGGCTTCAGTTGTATTTGTTTTTGTTATCTAAAATTTATTACATAAATAATATTATCTAAAATTTATAGTTCGCCATAATATTCAAAATCAGCAAAAAATATTCATATTTCAGCAAATTTGTCTCGCCGTCTACTCTGTGTAAGCTCATTTGATAGACATAGAAATATAGCAACCTATTCAATCAGTTCATCGATAAAGGTGGTCGATTGCGTCATCTATTCATAGCGCAAGTCAACAATTTTTCAGGAAGCGACCACTTTCGTCATTTCACTAAGAACAGTAGCAACTTTCACAATTTACTGCATCAATTGTCAATATCCGCTGCTTTTGCAAGTCTTCCTGTCTAGTCAATCAATATAGTATAGCGCATGGGCTGGGGCCCTCTAGTAGTCTTGCATGTTATGAAAACAATTCTCTCCATGGCGGAATCCATGCTAGTCATCATTTTGGTCGAACTCAACACGTTCGAACTCCAAATGTATTATTTGTGACAGAATCGGTTCTACTGAACGAAATTGAGCAGTTCGGAATGCTCAAAAATCACCGTAATATACTGCATTCAGAAATGTTCTAAGATTGACGCCATGTCCTAGATCGTTGGTTGGTCAAAACTCGAAATCGCGCGATTTCCCGGAGAATTCTTGCGACAATTTAGCCGCTTTTAAAACGCGCGACATGTGTGAATGCCTACATAGGCTGTAATGTTACCCTGGAGCTGGAATCCGAGCGAATATGCTATTGTCTTCCATGGACATAGCTTCTCAATTGTGTCTGTTGGCCATTGTTCCAAGGAAAGGGGATCGCGAAGGCAAGAATTTCTCTACGGTGGACGCCATGAGCGATATCAACTTCTTCATACTCTGGAGATCAGTTTGATGTGTGGATTACCAAAGTCTGACCACTGACGGCTGAGAACGAGGTCAAAATGAAAATTGGTGATGATTTTCGTTAGCACGCGCATTTACTACAGTATTGATTGATTTACACAAAGTTCGAGAACATCAACACTTTGGAAATCAAAGATAAAATCGGTTCTACTTAACAAAAATTGGCAATTCGGAATGCGTTTTGATAGTCACATCATGCTGAACTCAGAAATGTTCTCAGTTTGGCATGATGTTAAAGATCACTGGTACAGTAGGTCAAAAACCAAAATCGCGCGATTTACTCGCGGCAAAATGAAACGCGCGACATATGTGAAAGGCTCCATAGACTGTAATGCTAAACAAGCACCCGCGCGACTTCCGCGCTGCAAAGAGTCGCATGTGTGAAACAACCCTAATGCGAATTCAAGTCTGAATTTTAACAAACTAGAACATTGAAGCCACAGTAAACGCACATTGTCAGTAATTTTAGATCGTAAAAAGTTGAAAGTTGGCTGCAAGATGGCAGGAATGTTGATTGACTTTAAAGCGTGTTGGATTGTTTCGTTGAGCATGGCATCTCGAGGGATTCGACCTCTTTGACATGAAAGTCCATGATGTCCATCTCCAGAAACTTCCACTACACAGAAACACATTTGAGGCTCCACAATTTTGCATCTTAGTCGCAAGGGTAAGATTCTTTATCCGATACTGAGCAACTCAGAAAATAAATTACTTATTATATCTTATGGATCATCATCTTGGCAACCATCTACATGTTGCAACTTTTCTCTGCGTAGGACAGACGAATTCTGCAAAATTTATTAGCCAAGATATTAGCGCCAGTCAAACCTCAGAAAGGAATAAGTTGGGAATACATGCACATGCTCCATGGTTCGTGCAGTCACGGAACAGAAGACTGTCGTAGAGAGATGGAAAGGTGACAGAAATCTTCTCAATCATGCACGTAAATTCACCCACGAACATGCACTAGACTTGCATTGCACTATGATTTTACTTAGATGTAGCTTGCTTGAGATTTATTCACAACAGATGTGTGATGTTCCAAAACAACTTTACTATTCAGATTTTGAAAGACAGCTTATTCACAAAGATTACGGGATGCGAGCAGTTCAAATCAGGATTAGATGGTCTTCCCAGGGGGGGGGGTAGATGCCAGTGGTAAAAGGCATCACAAACCGGCCTAGTAAAAACCATAAAAATATGAAAAACTTGCCAAAACTGGCATAGACTACTAATTGTGATTTTATGACAAGACTGAATTTCAGCAGAGATGCGAGTGTAATTATATAGTCCCTCCCTGCGGTGTCTTTGCAAAACCGGCACAATCTCACGATTTAGGCTATTCAATGTAGAGTCTGCAGTTTACGGATTTTTCTCGAATCTGAGCTACATGAAAATGCTTTGAGATAATCATTTACTTGATTCTCTCATTATGAAACGCATTACATAAGATAGAACATATTCAAGTAGGCCTGCAGTATCTAGCAATTGAAGAGAAATTCTTTTATCTTTCATCAACATTTAAGTAGTAAAACAGCAACAGTAACCTATTTCTTATATAACACCCCAAGTCGCATTGAAGACATCGCATATTTTGTAAAACTTGCAGGGCCTTCCGTACACGGTATTTAGAGTATCGACAGAACAGTAAAGATGATAAAAGTGTCTTGAGTATGAGAGTGATAGTATTGTTGACTTTGATGTGAAAAATCTTGAATGCGTGAAGAGATCGCTTGATATTGTGTTGTTGGAAGCCCGTTGGATAAAGTATAGAAGACCGTTGCTGAATCGATGTAGTGAGCTGTCAGTGAGGTGACAAGTTCGCACTACATAGAAAGTTTGTTGTATTTAACTTTCTGCTGCAGATTAACAAAGTGCTTCTCGTTGATAAAGGATCGGGACCCGAAACGTCCAAGACATGAATTTCTTGTATATAGTTTTTAACTTTCGCTTAACTAGAAAGAGAGCATATATGAGTATTTTAAACTGTAAATTCGAAACCCAAATTGTCCACGTCATTCACGTTGCTCGTAGGCGATTCGTGAGACCTTTCGTCGTCGACTTTCTCTTCGTCGTCGGAGACAATATTTTCTTCCGCAGATGCGCTTTCAGGTTGAGGTAGCTGAAAAACATCAGATGTGAATATTCGTGCGTCGATTGAATTTTCATGCACATTTGCAACCAGAACATTTAAATTACGTTCATCACATAGACGTTCTAACTCATTTGCCGCGTAGATATCATTACGAAGGATTGGAGAATCCAATTGTTTTTTATCAGAATCCTGTCTCGAGATAGTGTTACAATTGCTTCTTTGCTGATTATAATTGTTCTCAAAACATAAAGTATCTGACATTACTGCATTTTGATAATTTGTGTCTAATCTTCTATCCGCTACTCGAGATTCAAACGGCAAACTCTGACGGTAATTAGGCCTGTTGGCCCTGTAATGGCCTTCGTGGTGCATCATAGGTGAAACGTTAGGTCTTACCGCCGTATTATTGTAATGCGATTGACGTGCAAACCTTCCATTATTTCGTCTTCGATGTTGATGGAAATCATATGGCTGCGGGTGAATTGACCTTCTAATGTCGTTGTTGTTGATTCGCGGTTGAAGTTGAGCCGGAAGAGGCTGTCGGCATTCCCGGGCCAAGTGATTCGGTTTCCCACAGCGCAGACATACTGGCTGTCCTTTAAGCGTCCACTTGTTCGATATTGGTCGAGATGTCCACCGTTGTCGACTACTTTGCTGGAATGGGCAATTCATATTAAAATCTTGCGACGGATTTGAACCATTCAAATTGCAAATTGTAGTACGGAGGTCGTTAATCTGATCAGAAATAGCTAATACCAGTTTTTGATTATTTTCTTGATTGTTTTCAAACAGAATATCTCGTTGCATCTATAATCTTTGTGCGATATTAACTGCCTCATCAAAAGAATGAGGATCTTGTTGTTTAAGGATTCTTTTGTATGGAATTTGGAGACCATTTATAAAAGCATTCTTAGCTATTGAAGTTCTGGAATACTCATCCAGAGCAGGATAAGCCTGTCGTGCTAATTTTCGAATAGTTGAAGAAAATGCAGCGATACTCTCACCGTTAAGCTGTTTACGTGCATGCAAAGTCGTGGCCGCTGAGCGTTGTATTTCCTCGGGTTGTAGAAGTAATTTCAATTGTGGTACCAGTGATTTGTAATCATTCTTTACTCCAGCCGGAAGAAGGCGATACGTTTCCAGGGCATGTGATTTCAGATACATGGGGAGAATATTTTCCTTCTGCTTCTCCGTCCAATTGAGAGCCTTTCCAACCAGGTCAAAGTGATCAATAAAATCGCTAAAAGTCGTGTCTGCTTCCTCCATGTCACCGCTAAAACTTGGAATGGCGAAAACTCCTGATGATTGTGGAAGGTGCTTAGGAGTAGGTTTAAGAAGATCATCCAATTTCAAAGAAATATCTTTAAGAATATCGGCAATATCTGCCATGTGTAGAAAAGATTTAGTTTTACTGCGAGTAAGAATTATGAAACTATGTGATAGTAGAGTTCTCTATAGGAGACCTCCACTGTAATCATTAAGATTTAGGTGGGAGCGCGCTGCAGTCCTGACCTATCTTAATAATTAACTTACAATTAGTGTAACGGCGCACTCCTGAAAGATACTCGCAGTAAGAAGGTAAGACCTTGAAACATTGACTCTTCTATTAAATCACAATCTTCACACGAACAAATTCAAAATTCAATCAAGAAGGATCAGTTAGCGGATGAGGACAATTAGGAGGTTATCAGCAGAGTTCCAATACAGTACATGAGTTACAGAGGAGCTCCGAGAGGCGGAGCACGGCAACTCAATCAATCGTCCGTCACCTTTGAGGGTGATACTCGATGTCTTTCACGAACACGCGGTCGCCAGTGCAGATATGTTATCTCGCTCGTAGTTCTTTTTTTTTCGCCTGGGCTTGCCCGTTATATAGTCCATGTTGCCCGGCAGCGTTTGTTTCGACGTGTTGTCTTGCCTTTTCCATGGAGTCCCCATGTCATTTCCATGATACTACCACGTCAGTTATTTGTTCACTGATTCCGTCTTTGCTCCTTCCATTTAATCCGGGTGGATTAGGCTTTGACCGTTCTGAACTTTAGCTTTTGACGCTATTTAATTCTCTCTCTCTCTCGGCAATTCTCTCTCTACCTAATTGTATTTTAATTTCTAACTTTCTAGATAATTATATTATTTATTTCCTATCAATACTGTATATATTAATTTTATCAACTGTACCCTACTACTAATTATTTCTACTGTACTACTGTATGGGATGTAACATTCGCTGAAGTGTAATCCCTAATGTCTCTATCCTAATATGTCGGATTACATAACCATGAAAAGTCTCCCATCGGAAGCAATTAACTATATTGTACATTTTTGTTTACTCGGTGTATTCTACTGACGACAACAGACAATGATAAGCTGATCAAGAAAGCATGATCATATGCCTTGAGCAATAGTTGCGCAAAGCTGATGAAAACAAATCCTTCTATAGTCAATCTCAGACAACAACAAGAGACGAAAGTAGAATTTAAGCTACTGTAGGATGAACTGTCTCAATTCGATGATGCAACAGACAGCATAAGATGCGGACCCGTATCATGTGAATACGAGTAAAAGCAGGTTCATTGGAGTGTAAATGGCAAAGAAAGGAAATGGGAAGTATTAGGATTGCCATTAACATTCAATGTTAACCAATATACGCATATTCATATGACGCGCATTGCTAACCTATATACGCATACGCATTCATTGATTTATTATCAGTTTTCCCACCTGCCCTATTAAAAACCAGTTGTCCCATATACAGATTGTTTCATAAAAAATGGATCACCCTTAAACATCGCCTTAACTTCAACTTTGTCTAACTCCGCCAAACTTAAACGAATTCCTCTGAAATTTGGAAGATATGTCAGTTGTGCTTACTAATATCATTGTTGGAAATTTCAAGCATGAATATTGAGTTGTTTTCCTGTTATAGATAAAAAAAGTAGTAGATAATTTGATCTTCATTTAGCAATGTTGCACAAAATCATACCTCACTCTTATAAAATTACATTTGTTTCCTTTGTTATGTAATATGTTGTTCTACAAGCCAAAGCTATCAAGCAAAACAAAAATAAAGAAAATCGGTCAATCAGAGCCAGTATAGCACCATTATTCATCAACAATAATGTAACTGCTACATGTGATTAACTGGACTTCATGTTCCATAGCTTCCTGACTTCGTTGCGGTGGTGTTGGCAGCACTCCTGATTGCTTTCAGCTAGAAATCTATCTCTTACCGGTTGAAAACAATACAAAGCACAAATGAACAATAACGAGATCACATTCACAAAAGGCAAAGTGTCAGCCTTGCTAGAACTAGGGTTTTCTTTGCGAGCTACAAGCAAGCGACTAAATGTCCCTTACACAAATGTGCATCGATGGCATAATGATGATTTTCGACTCTGTCGTAAAGAGGGCTGTGGCCGTCCACGCAAAACATCCAAACGTAGAGACCGCCTAATTTTGAGATTTGTTAAAGTTGATCCAAGTCTCTCGTTAACTGAGATGGCTGCACTAGACTCTTCTATTTCTAAGTCCACTATTCGTAGAAGACTTATTGAGTCGAATTTCAAGAGCTAGCTGTAAGAGGCCCTCTCAGATCGAATTATCAGATCAGCATACAAAAAGACGTCTCAGATGGGCAATGAGTCATTGTCACTGGCGAAATCAATGGGATCGGGTTGTCTGGTCTGATGAGGCATCAGTCCGTCTGAAGGATAGTGATGGTTGATTGACATTATGGATAAAATCTGATCACGAAATGCCGAGACATTTACATCGTCCCCGGGTACAAGGTGGTGCGACTCTACTGATTTGGGCCGGCATTTGGACCAATGGACGCTCTGAACTTCACATGCAGCAAGGAACCATGAATTCTGAACGCTATGTGAATGTTTTACGAATGAACATTGGCCAAATGACAGATCAACTTGGTGATCCATCGACTTGGTTATTTATGGATGATAATGCTACGTGTCACAGGAGTAGTAGAGTCAACTTATGCAAGTCTCAATTAGGGCTTAGGACATTATCTTGGCCAGCTCGTTCTCCTGATCTGAATCCCATGGAAAATGTATGGAGTATTCTAAAACGTAACGTTCGTCGTTCACTGCTACCTACAGATGGCGTATCACAACTTACGTCACTGTTAAAAAGAAAGTGGAGAAAGTTAGATAAGTCAAAAATTAACGATATCATCGAATCAATGCCTAGACGAATTGGTAATGTCATTGACAATAAGGGTAGGGCCACAAAATATTAGCTTCTTAAGAACCGTTACTGTATCATAGCTTATCAGATTATATAAGGACATATATATATATATATATATATATTAGGTGACATGAAATAACATGAAAAATGCTTTCTGCATCATACTTATGTTTTATTTAGTCGAATTTTAGGATGATCCACTTTTTATGAAACGGACTGTATTTGCCAACACTGGTACAAATACTAATACACTGACTCATCGCCAGTCATTCACGAAGCTTGATTCTCAACTAAAAATGTGAGCGATGGAGGTTAGCCTTAACCGAGTTCAGAATATTCCTTATAATACCAAACGGCTGACCTGATTCAAGTAGCGCGAATTTAATCAAGTGAGAGATACATTTCATTGCAAGAGAATTAAGAAATATGACAGCTTCAGCTTCATTTGGTAAAATTGCTAAATTATGGGTCAAATAAAGTCAGTTCAAGCATGCACTGTGGATGCACATGATTGTCGCACAGTAACGGTGCAAGAAGTCACAGCCTAGCGTGCGCTAATTCACTTGCACCAACAGTTGTGAGACTGAAAAGTTTGACAAGTGCGTCTTCTGTGCAAGTGTGATGCAGCCACAGAATTAAACAGGTCGTCCCTTCTTCTGTTTGACCAGAAAGGAAGCATTGGAACATGTAATGCCTATAAAATGGCACAATCTTATGACATAATAACATAGCAATCGAACAATCAGCAACCAGTTCAATATTAAACACGCCAAATTGTGCGAAGTGTCAGTGAATGTTATAAACCGGATCGCACAGCAAAGAGACACAGATGATGTCAAGTTCTGCAGAGAAGTTTGTGAACATTTTTTCGTGCGTCTGGTGACTTTTTTAATAATGATCGGAGAGTCCAACATTATTGAGTAAACTTTTGCGCAATGATATGAATTCTTCTAATCTGAAGGAATCGTGGCGATCGTAGCATTTTGAAGGAATTCACAGCATTCCCTAAGCGGCGGACGACTATTTTTCCTATCTCTGTAAAGTATTGAAATTTCTTTTTGCCCATTTAGTGCGTTCCTCCATGTGCCATTGTTTCGGATCAGTTTGTACTTCTAGCAAAGTGATGTGGTTAAACAATCTAATTCTGTTGATGCAGCACATTAAACCGATTTCTATGTAACTGCTGAAACTCTGCCTTAACAATTCAGCAATTAAATCCAAAAATGAATCAGTTTCAAGCATAGAGGTCTTTTAACTTTGTTCCCTGATATAACGGTAAGATGAACATTTCAAAGACTAGAAGATTTGAACTGCTGATATCCTAGCAGAAAAGCTCTTGGATTGCGATGTCTAAAGAGAGACTTTTAAAAGCGTCCACCAGTTCATTATTTCATGTCATAGAATGTCTGTCACCTCATGGCAATAGCAACTGAAAGTAAATCATGAAACTAGCTACAAGAAAGAATAGAAAACACAACAGAGAGATAGAGATCATTCGGGAAAGTTGACAAAGAATGCTTCTTGCCTAAGTCATAGATTTCTGTCTAAATGCAGCAATCGTGGGTAGAAATTGAGCGCCATGAGTCTACGACAAACCGACAAACCAATTTACACAATGAAATTCTGTCTGTCGATAGTTTAGAAACGGTTTCAGAAATCATTGGTCACTCGGTTCGATATCTATGATTCATACAATTCATACATCGAGGAAGTAATGCCAGTTTGTCGGAAGACTGTGGCGACAATTCGGTCACACCACTCTCGATTAAACTCGCACTCATGTAATCCCTCGTGGTGTAACGTTTAATTGTCTCCATGTAAATAATTTATATCAAGAAATAGTGACAATCCTTCGAATACATCCACTCGAGGAGTTCACTATCATGCATGCCTTTCTCCCGAAAAATGCTCCAGGTGTCATCCACATCTAAACAGTCTGGAATGCCGACGTCGAGACAAACTTATCATGTGAGATAATGGTTGTGTTGTTTTAACGCGCTTCACGCTCGTGTGATCACTCGTGGTTTAAACTTCAATTACGGAATTATGCACATTGTAAATGTGTATGTACTGTGCGTACTAGACATTTGTGACAGCTTCAACTGCATGCTGCCTCTGCTCTCGAAATGATTCAAAATAACTTGGGCCATGAAGATGTTTGACTTAATTGTTTGCATCTTTCAACCAAGATTTCTTGATTGCTATGACAGATGTACCGATGGGTCTTCACTTGATCTGGAAACATCATCAACTCCAAGAGAACTTTTCATCAATTCCTTTGTCCACTATTGACTACATGGCGAATATAATTAAGTCAACCATTCCCCTCTTCCAATCATTTATGTGCAAAATTATTATGAAAATTAGTTAAATTAGCAAAATTAATAAAAAATGATATAATAGTAATTATGATAAAATAATTATAAGAATATTAATGATTAATGTTTTTTGAGCAACATAATTCAAATTTTCAACAAGATGGAAATTATAAGCCTAGCTGCAGATAATACTTTTTATACTATAAGAATATCATCAGCAGTTTGGCTCAAAATTTCCATTTTAATTAAGAACTATGTACGTTCTGGTGAAAAGTATTTGAAATTGTACTTAATACACCAACTGACAAAGTCATGAAGTGTCAAGCCTTTAGCTAGCCTATTCGAGCTACGGCTGTTGCGCAATCATAGGTTTGACCGTTATTACCACCCTTGGTATTTTCATAATCGTCATTTTGCAAGTCATTTATTAAATGCTGTTAAGATTCTTAACTTCGCTGTGTTGAGGTATCTATATCTCTCCATGTTTAATTATTGAACCGAGCTATGCCTATTCCGGACATTGCGACTAATCCCCGCAATATCAAGAGGCATAGGCAAAGTTCTGTCCAATACTTGGCAAAAATTCAAACTGCAATAATCCCAAATCTATGCGGATATCATATTTTGAACTGCAATGACAGGACATTGCAGCTCAAGAATGATAGATACATGAATAGGGCAGATGAATGTCCGGACGCCTCAACACAATGATCTTACCATTATTGAACCGCATTATGCTATGGCCTTGGGTAGACAGCCCTCAGCCTCATAGCATATTGCGGTTCAATATCTAGAACGGTAATCCTACATTCACAGAATCAAATTCATCTGCGTGCGCGTCTTCGGTTTCTAGAATAGAAATTTCGCATCTGTCCATCGAAATGGCTCATTACAGAAATAGACAACCTGCTCCGTCTCGAATAGATCATTCATATATTGGAAATGGCAAACAATAAGCTATCAGCCGGTGTTGGACACCAGAGCAAGTGAGTGAGTGGCGCGCGTGTGCACTTCGGACAAGAAGAAACACACACATAGCTATCTGGCTACATTCAGTGAGGAATGCCGAGAAGAGGATGGTGAAATCATCAGGTGAACCAATTTTCGCACGCCTGTTATCTTTTTCAATAATGATCGGAAGGACCAACATTATGGAGAAGCTTGTGCGCAACGATCTTAATTCTTCGATTTCATAGAAATCGTGGCAATCGAGGCACTTTGATGGAATTTAGAGCAATCCACAAGCGACGAATGACTGTTTTTCCTATCTCTGCAAGGTATTAGGAATACTCTTTCCCCACTGCCTAAGTTCGAGCCAAATTGTGAAATTTCAGTAATTGCAGTCAATTGATATTCTTTGATATTCTTTCACAACGTTTTCCTTCTTACATTTTTTATCATCACATTTCATGATTTCCATCCTTTCCATGTCTCTCCTCATATTATCGTAGTCTTACTCGATGAGACATTGTGCAGAAATGAAATTGTACACTGTAATCTGCCAGCTCCTAAAATCGAAGATATCTGCATCCTAAAGTGCCATTTTAGGAGGTTGCGTTAAAATAGAATGTTGACATACTGAAGAAAACAATAACTGGTGCGCTAGCCTCCTAAAACGCTTTGCTTTGCTTAGATTTTCATGCGTCAGTTACCAGTTTTTCCCACCTGCCATAGCAGTTGTCCCTTAAATTCCTACATATAGGAATAAGGCAATATATATAGAATCCTATAGGATTCTTTTATTATTTACGAATAGTGTCTTGCTGTAGTCGGTGATTTCGGAGGTGCCGGTTTACAGTGTTGGTTTAATGTGGAAGTCATATCAAGCAATGCGAGATGAGTTATCCTTCCGTTGCCCAATGCTTCAAAAAAGCAAAATTTAGCGTTACTAGTTATTGAAAAAGAAATAAAACAATATGCATCTGAAAGATGCATTATGAAAAATGTTAAGATAGTAAAAGAATTGTAGCTGGACATTCGCCATATATTTAGATGAGCTAATAACCGAAGCGGGCAAGACAATTACAGTTTAATCTTCATGAAGTTCACAGTCTCAGATTTCAACATTTTCTTGCCCTTCTGGGGAAGACTGCTTCCGGGTTAATGGAATACCTCTTATCCTATCCGTTTGGGAAAAACGGGATAATTATTCACCGAAAAATTATTATCTCACAATTGAGATGATGTTTCTTATTTAAAATTGAAATTTCATTTCAAACTTTATTTATTACCTCATTTACTGGCAAAATCCATCAAAGCAATATGCATCATCATTTAGGGGAACAATGCGTATACTAATGCGAACAACAAGTATAGTGCCTCCAACCAGTTCTATCTTTGAAGGCACATTTGATAGTACTATTTTACTGTGAGCCGTCTGACCTGTTCCAATTCTTGACCTCGACAGATAGTTATAATTCCTATATTGTCAACATTTTTGGAATATTTTCGGAAGTTTAATCTCAGAATTGATGACAAAGTACATTCAACTTGAATACTCTGAATTTCGGTAATTATTGCTATTATTATAGAGACCTGTGTAGACTAAAGACCACAATTATTTCACTGTGAGCAGGCGAGATAAGTAAGCACTTTAAAGAGGATTGAGTGACACTTTTAAAATTGCATTTTAATGGAAAAATCTGTCATTTACAAAAATTCCTCATATTATGGTTTAATATCTCGCTCATTTCTATTATTGACTTAACCTCATGAAAATTAGTATATCTGTATATAGTAAAAATTTTTATATGAAAACATTCAGTTTCTTGCGGAGATTACGTTCCCGTTGTCCATTATTTGAGCCGTTCTAAAAAAAGTCAAATTTTTGCCCATTTATATACTACCGAGATGATGCTCCTATATAAGTAGTATGCAACAAGTTGGATATCAAAATGAATGAATATTTGCTAATAGGCATCCTAACTAAGCGGAAATTAAGCTGATTAATAAGGGAATTTCATGTTCCGTTTTATAATGGAAGTCTTAAAAAGGATGTCTGAAAAAGTCGACATCTTATTGTGCTTTCTTGGCTGAAATTTCATATTTCTAATTCATGAAAGCAATAGCAGGTCATCGAGTTGCCAATATAACAAATATTGCCTCTCCAAGGCTGTCATGACACGTACAATCTGTAAAATAACATCATTTCCTTCTGCTTTGCTATCATGATCAGTCAATTCCGTTGTAATTTCTGCATAAATGTGTAGGCTATCCGCAATCTCACATTTTGAAACAATTCCGACAGTATCTCCCTTGAGTTCATTTAATAACATCGAAAGTGTATGCACATTGGGGATTTAATAAATGCGGAGTTGCAAGTCTACCTAACATGCTTACTGTATGGTTGTAAGGCAGACTGATGTTTGGCAAGAACTGTTGTCATGCCATCACCGTGGCTGAAAAGACCCACCGCGCTTATTATTGAGATGAACAATATCACTAAGATTGTGAATATGAAATTCTACAAGTCACTTGGAACTAAATCTATGGGATTTCAGCATTTGCCGTTATAATGGAAATGTCATGAATCCTACTGCATGCAAATTGTGCAGATGTCTGCTTATTAAAACTTCAATATTCTCTTTTTAAATGTCAATTTTTTCCTTCACTTCATCTATTTGTTTTCTTGCTCGCTGAAGATCCTTGTAAGACGATAGCATATTTTTTTTTATTCATTAACACAGCACTATTTATCATGCAATTAATCGCAATTAAGGGTTGTCTAACTTCCTAATTGTCAATTATCAATTCATTTAATTAAATTCTATTTCTTTTATTTTAACAACACCATTTTCTTAGAAAAGGGCAAGAGGGAATGTCATACACATAAAAATATCACGATATTTATAGTCAAGATTTCATCTGATGTCTTCTCCATCACACCCTTTGCCGCGTCCGTAACATTTTGCCGCCATTTCAATCTATCCTTCGTCTTCTCCTTCCAAGTCCTCCAGTCTTCTTCTGTGCTTTCCAGATCTCTCTTGATACAGTCCTTCCAGCGAATCCTTGACCGTCCCCTTCTTCTTGTCATTGTGTCATCCACCTCTTCCACTTGTTTCACTGCCATTTCGTCTCCAATCCTTGCCACATGTCCGTACCACATGTCCTGCCCACCTCAGTCTCTGTTACCGTTTTCTTCAATCCCACTTCTCCCTCAGCTCCGCCATTCTTCGCTTCTCCACCGATCTTACACAAATTATTTTCACACACTTGCAACATCTTTGCTGCTGCTCGGTTAGCGACATCGTTTCTTATCCGTATGTCAATGCTGACATGTTTCCAAAACCTTTCCTCGTATTTTTAAATTAAATTCAAATTTAATTAATTAATTAAAATTTGAATTTTTATTTGATGTGTCTGAAAATTCAATTTTTGAATTAGACATGATCGTTTATCCGCCCGCTTCTACATATCATGATTCAGAATTCAGCACCATGAAAAAACTTCATGAACAATTGAATCATCTCTGCAAACGTCCGTATGCATTGAAATCATCAAAGCGATGAGCCTGAATAATATGAAGGCTTCACAACAATGGATTCTGATTTCAGACAATACAGACAATTGATAGCGCGACTCCTCGTCGTCATAATTGATTACCGCACAATCAAATCAAAACCCTTTTACGATTCGTGCAGTTGATGCAAGCTACCATTCTTCAGAAGCCATGTTTGGTAAGACAGCGATCGTCATTGCCGTGCTATTTGTCTGCGCAGAATGCTCTTGCCCCTTCAAAGAGTCGTCAAAATCATCCGAATCAATACGCGGACACAAGAAACCATTTGGACATCATCAAAATCACTGGAAGAGAGTGAAAACGCTTTATGAACATCCTCATCCCGAGACCTTCTATAATGAATACGTTCGTAAGTCAATTCCTGTGATCATTCGAGGCGGTGCAAAAGATTGGCCTGCTGTCGAGAAATGGAAGAACCTCTCCTACCTCAACTCCTTGGGAGGAAATGAAAGAAGTCCTGTCTTATGGAAAGGAATCTACGATTATGACAAATTCCATCCGATCAGGATCGATATGAACATGACAGAATTCACTGAGAAGTTCTCCAGTCATCCACTCTACCTCGATGCAACGATGCAAGAAGGACTTCATGGGGACATGTACTGGCCTCATTCTCTCGCATGCAAATTTTTCACCAAGAGAACGAAGCAGTTCGCAATAATGATGAATAGTGGAAGAAGTAAGTCTCCACTTCATGTCGATGCTACGGATACCTACTTCATTCAGGTGACTGGAGAGCGGCTGTGGCTGCTGGTTCCTCCTCATCAGGCCTATGACGCCTTCATGGGCTCCCCGCACCTTGTAGATCATTCCAGTCTTTCTGCGATCAATCAAACAGATATGGACCTGGAGAAACATCCCACTGCTGCCAACTTGGATATCTATGCCGCCTACAACGGCCCTGGAGACATAGTTTACGTCCCTGAAGGCTGGCTGCATCAGGTAGTCACCAGCGGGACACCGAATATCGGAGCGCCTTTCTTCCTGAACGTCATGTTCTGTGAATACAGTCAGTACAGTGGCACTGACGCCGGATACATCAATAACTGCGTGAATAATGTCCGAGAAAGCAAGCCAAAGTCACTGAAATGCGACAAATTTGAAACAGGAAAGAAAACAATCCGACAACTCCTCAAGGAAATGAAACCAAGAAATCTGGATGCGTTTCAAGGTGCGTTCGCAGAGTCGCAGCCACAGATTAGGCATTTGATATACAAGAAGAAGTTGCCTGATGGAACTTTCATGCCAACCATTGGAATGACATTGACCGGAATGTCTTCGGCCGCATTGAAGAAAGGAGATGTTCTCAAACAAGGGATAGTGGAGGGATATCGTCTATTTCTAACTGCTCCCGGTGATGGCTCAGAGGATGCTCTTGGCAAAGTTCTCAAGGAAACTAAACGAAAACTCAGAAAGAAGATAAAGATCCTATCATTCATGTCTTTGAGTGAAGTTTCAACAAGGCAATCAGTAATCAACTCCATTGACAAGTCTCTCAAAGTTCTCAACACAAAATTCCTCGATGTTGTTCTCCTCAAAGCGCCGTACTGCACTCCGGACTACGAGGAAGAAGCTTGTCTTCGTAATGATTTTCAACGTAAGTGGGTGGATGCATGGAAATCCTTGGAGAAGATTCAGAAACAGGGAAAGATTAAATTCCTTGGACTCAGTGACTTCAGCCTCACGGAAATCGAGCAGATCGCTAACATTGCCAAAGTGCCAATCATCATTGTGAGAGAAAGATTTGATTTGTATTTCAGAAACCGAAAGCTCCGTCAATATTGCAAGTCGAAGGGCATTCATTTCATGGGGCGCAGCGTCCTTGGTGGTCGTTGGAAAGAGGAGAAGCCTGACTACCCTCTGAATCGAGATATCTTCCATGAACATGCAGTGAAGAAAATGGCTTATCGGTACAAACTCAGTGTACACGCGTCAGTATACGACTGGGCAACGAAGAAACGCGTCATTGTCTGTCCTCGGGTCAATGATCCCATGCATGTCCGTGTGAACATCAAGGCTATAGACAGCGAAACTCAAGGAGATATCAGCGGCGTGATTGGAGTTGACAACATCGATCGAACTGACAGTGATGGTTTATACACACCTGGAGGTGCATCAAACGACTTTGCAACAGAAACTTACAAAGATGAAGATGTTTGGCATCCCAACGAAGATCATGATGAAGACAGCTCCGAATTAATACAATCAGAACCGATTTCACCAAAAAAATATCGAAATTATAGTGAGGAAGTCTATACAGATGAGAAAGATTTTGAGAAATTTCCGAACTACATGCTGGGCACGGATGGGTCGCAAAAGTAATATGAACACATCCATGAAGTTACTACATTGTTGACATGCAAACATTTCTCCTTCGCTGTCTCAAAACAATAAATACAGCATCAATTTACAAAAGGCAGTTATTCTAATCATGTAGTGTAACACGAATTATAATATAGCTTAGAATCAAGAATGTCTTCTTAGGGGGCCGTACAGCAATCACGTAATCGCTTTTTTTTACTTTTCGACCCTTCTCTCCCCCATGGTTGGCGCCGTAATCACCTCCTATTGACGACGTATCCACTGTACCACCTCAAATGAGGCATCTTTGTAATTAACTCTTTTCAACTAGCAATGCACGATACACTGCGTTTTCAACAGTTTGCGCCGATGACTTTGAAACTTCAAGGATGATCATAATAGAATGCAATTGGAATTGGAATCTGCAATTAATTAATTTTCAAGTAATTGATTGAGAAGTGTCAAGATAAATATTGATGTTAATTGTAACTTTATATTTTGGCAATTAATTTCGATCTTCAGTAGAAGATCATCGTCAGGCATAGAAGGAAAACATCTACATACACAAAATTCACATTACATAAAGGGTAATAAGATATCATGAACAAGAAATATAGCTGAATGGTAAATCTGAACTCTACAGAGATTTTCTTTTTGTGTAGTGATACATCATATTTTCTATCATGCTGCGTCACTTTTCATCATTCACATTGCTTCATTTCCTCTTCCCCTCCTCCTTCTTTAATCCTTCCTCCTTTTCCTTTTAGTCAGATCACAGTCAATTTCTATTGTCTTTGCTACTGGTAAAATGTAGCCCAATACTATCTGTCTCATCCTCACATTTCTGTTCATCTTCTCTTACTCATCTTTATTTCTTACTCATGATATCTTATTGCCCTTTATGTAATGTGAATTTTGAAATATGTGCAGTTGATTTTGTCCCTCTATACCTGACGATGATCTTCTAATGAAGATCAAAATTAATTGCCAAAATATGAAGTTGCAACTAACATCTATATTTATCTTGACTCTTCCAAATCAATAACTTGAAAATATGCATAGTCAAGACATTCGCATAATCAATTAATTGGAAGTACTGAGCAATGAATCAAATGAAATAGAGTTAATTTTGATAATCCCCATCTATAATTTCCTAGTTCTCCTTTTACCCGGGAATATTGCTCCAAATATAAGTGATATAATTAATACCACTGTTTAAACGAAAATCATCATCCTTTAGGAATCTCAGTTACAACTACATAAAATAAACTAGGATTAAGCCTACTGTACAAAATATAACTGTAATGAAAAAATTTGTAATTAACTTTGAAGAAAAGAAAAAATAAAATAAAATACATGTGAAACTACAGTATGGGTACTGAACTTGCTAGAATCGACCTACAACGTCTCACCTGGAACTACTCCATGAAGAAAATGAAATAAGGAACTAGACTTCTTATAAATGGACCAATTGGTGTCTAACTATTCATGAAATTTAATCTACATATTGCCAGTTAAACCACCAGACAATTATTACCAAATATATAGTAAGTAGTTAAAAACAAGTAACAAGTATTTAACAAGTACAAAACATTAAACACAAACAATTAACACATTGTCAAATAAAATTTACAAATCTCAAAATTTGGTCAACAATTAAATCAAAAAATCACAATGTTTGAAAAAACAGAACATTTAGTAGTCAGTACCAATGACCCGCATAAACTCGTTGATTTCGACGTGCATTGAATATACAAGATTCTGGCAATACTCAGGAGTTATTTCAAGGTCCAGAGCATGTGAGAAGCACCTTTGAATTTGATTTGACACTTTGGATTCTGGATTTCCATACTTCTCAAACTTTTTTTTCCAACAATTTTCCTTCGGGTTGTTTAGTAATCCATTACCAACCCACGGCTGCACGATTTCGTATATTGGAATGGCATGATTTTTTACGCAGCACATGGTGGCATGGTGCACCCATCCAGATACAAACACACATCACACTATTTTAGTTCATCATTTTTTCACCCTTTTTCTCAATGATTTTTCAAATATACCGCCGAATTGACCGTCTTCCCCGGCTACAAACCAAATACCTCGACCACCAAAATCATGATCGAACCCCAATTTTTCATTGACGGGCATTTTTTTTCAAACCGCGTACAGTAAACCTTTCGTGAAACGCTGAGAGAGGACGAACCACCAAGCCCTGTGTTGTTTGAACGCTTTTTATGTGTTTCGTCGCTGAAGAGTACTCCTCCAATTGGGTCACTGTCCAGTCTTTGTGAGTTCTGCAGAAGATTTCTGATAGATTGATTGATTTTTCGATTGTTTTCAGTTTTTACAGCTAGAACGGTAAGAGCTGCATCCTGCATCGATAAGGAGGAGGTTGTGTTTTGGTTCGCTACACCAACATTGGTAATTTTTGCGCTCTGATTTCAGAATGGGATAGATGGATTTCCTCATTCAGCACAGGCGAATCATGTTCATTTTTTGATTTGTGTTGCTGGTGATTGTTTTTTGTTGCCTCTGGAACTGTGGTGGAACTGTGGTGCTTGATAACTTTGATAATATGGATAATTGTTGTCTTTGACAAATTTACAAATTTAATCTTACTGCGATCTTCACATCACCATCATCCAAAATCAATATAAGTTTGATATTAGCGCGAGCAGCAGGTAGCATAATTACAATGACAAAAATTAACTTTAACATTGGCAAACAATTCTTCGTGTAATTCTGAGAATTCCAATCCACGATTTTTATATACACCAATGGTGGTTGGCTGGTGCCTGATAGGTAAATCAACCAATTATAACTAATATAACGTATGTTTGTAGAAATAAAATAAGGTTGTCAGAATGAAAATAATAGTGGTCGGAAATCAATGGCCGTATCACTAGTGGTCGGAAATCATTGGCCATAACTGTATCTCTCAAGAGGACCGGTCTGTGTCCCATCATATCTGTGATATAGTTAATATGCAGTATACTACAATACTGTAACCACGCTCCAACCACTGAAGTGTCCGCGATGTGAAATTTTTCTTAGAAAACGCTTTTTAAACATCGTACCCCTGAAGGTAATACAATAAGGAGAGACGAAATATTATTTGTTTTGAACATGCCACTAACCTCCTTCATACCAAGTGCGAACTCTATACAATTCTTTACATCAGAGGTGAACTTAGCAGAAATATTGAACAAGCACGCTAGGGCCTTCACATGGAATTCATTAACATACTTGTTTCATGAATTTTTGTAGTTTCAGATAACGCTGTACTCGATTCGATTTTCAATATCTTGAAATAAACGAATTGCTATTATCTCCAAGTTTTAGGTCAATTCGCTACTCCAGATTATGGAAGAAAAATCAATACCGGTAACGATTGCCATTTTTCTAGAGAATAAACAGCTATCAATTTCAACAAAATTGAAGGCAAAAGTCAATCTGACAATTCCGAAGGACAGAAATGGAATTGCTGAAACAATTTTGATAATTACTATCATTTATTGTTCAGGAATTCACTGAGCCAAGTAAGTGATTACTGTCATGCATGGGATCTCTTCAGATGTCAACATGCAAGGTATTCTCAGCGCATATTGACATTGTTTTTCAGGCTAAAATCATTATCCTCTAAATCTGTGAAGGCAATCTGCCATGATATGAAGAATGTCGCAGGGCAATATTTTTATCTTTTCCCTCCTGGGAGGGCAAGATAAATTTTCATAGAAATATTCGTATAATCACATTGTTTATTGGACATTTGTCATAGATATAGAGGACAAGCTATTCTATGAATCCAGTGGGCAAGAAAATCGTAGAAATCCTCTGCTTCTTCGCGGCCTCGGCTTTCTACATTTTCTTGCCCTTCTGGCTTCATAGAATGCCTATTATCCTACCGATGGTTTCAGCGCGAAACTGCAGAGATCATCAATCTATGTCAGATTGAAGCAGACACTATACCTTTCGCCACAGCTGTTGTCAAAACCAGCACAGTTGTTGGCAGTAGTTCAGATATCTTCACTTGAATGGATATCATGACGATCAAAAAAAGATTGGGAATCATAATGCAGGGCATTCTATTCAGCTGATTTTGTGTAATGCATGTAAGAGTTGATCGTCATTGTAACTTAGAAAACAACTTAATTGGCAAGGTAATCGCTAACTTGCAATTCAAACTACTGGTCTATACTTCAAATTAGTTGACTAACTCTACAACGAATAGATATCAGCTGCGCCCATTTCGGTCTATTTCCTCATTTGCAATGTCTCTAAGCCTACTGTGCTTCATCTTATCCAGGAAGGGCTTGCATTCTAAAATGCACTCATTGCCCATTTGTAAAGGCTTTCGAATATTAGCGTGTGCTTTTGAAAAGTAAAGATTGGCGAACAGCAATAAATTTTTCGGCCTTGCAAGTCATGAGCAGTCACGTATGAGTAATGGCATGTGATTCGAATAGCCAATGTGTCTATGGCTGCAATTAACATATGATTTGATGACGATAATAAAAACATCACTGTTGAATCCTCAGCTTCTCAAGGAATTCAAGTGATCAGGAAGCTACCAAAAAATGACAAAGTATAATGCTGGCTTTGAGCTACCGACATCTTGACAATAGTAGTTTTGCTGGACGGTTAATGTCATGTTGCGTTGGAGGATGAAGCCATCTGATTGGACTGCTCAGATTCTTCATTTGAGGACTTATGTCATATACTGTCGTCTGTCGACAGCTCAGTTGGTAGAGCGTTGACCTAGAACGCCAGAGTTCGGTGGTTCAAATCCACCAAGACGAGCAATAATTTTCCGTCTATTAACTTATGCTATTAATAAAAAAATTATGAAGAATACTTACATAGTGAAACATCTGATGTATTGAGGCCATTACTGGATTAATCATTGAAAAATAAAGTTATTATTAATGAATCATGTTTAGTGAATGATTGGATTGGTGAGGCAATTTTCCATTTCATTTAGGAGTAGTGTGCGGTTTACAGCTTATTTCAAGCATACACTGCATTCTATGTTGAATAGGACTGAACTTTACACCAGGCCAGTGTCCTTTATCTGGGTCTTTTGTAAATACTTCTCATTCTTCATTGATTTTGAAGTTCTACCTTGCATGAATCCAGTCTGTAATTGCAATAATTACAATGAATTACAATAAAACTCCTGCGAAACCAGTGGCAACAACTTCATTTTTCAAGAATACTGACATTTGAATCTGCAATACTCTGCTCAATATCGTTGGTGTTGACTAATCTTTATATTTTCACATACACATGTTTATAAAACACTGCACTCAAGCTTGTTGAAGTCATTTTGTGTTGGCTTGCATGCTATCACACAAAATGTGTGCAAATAGCGACAAAATTCGAAGTATTAGTAGTCGAAATCCATTTCAAAAGTTGAAAACTGTCTTAGTCTTACGATGGCCACAGAAAAAGTGACCTTCCACCTATGATCGGCAGTTATGTCATTTTATATCATTTTATTTTTCATATTGAAAATATACCATTATTTGTTGAAACATACGTAGGCCTGCACCGTAATTAGATCTAGTCATGCGAATTTTTCGATTTACACTGCCACCATGCTACTTTCACTGCTCTTAGCAATGAAATGAAAATTAGATTGCATGCAGCATCGATATATTCCAAATAATGGAAGACCGAAGAAAGCAGTTTAGTCATACAAGGCTCCTTGTATTAGGTAGGGCCTATGGCCTATACATTAGACAGTGCAAGTTTTGATTTAAGCTATATACACTCGAATTACAAATATGCCTACAATATGCAGTTGGTTAGGCCGACAGAATCTAAAGTAGGAAAAAAATTCAAAAATATTTTGGTTTCAGTCAAGACTTCAAAAACATCAACACAGTTATTATTGAATTCAGTGTTCAATCATTGTCAATCTGCACGATAGACAGACTGACTGACAAACAATAGCCTGTTGTTTTTCGCTACATGAATCAGCCGGTGGGGAAGGACATTGGTAAAACAAACGAGAGACTAAATTTGATTCAATACAAAATGCGAAGAATCTATGATTAGAAAACATAGTTGAAGCAAAAATTTTTGATATCATTTTATAGCATTTTCAAAAGTAAAATGATGTCGTTTTATCATTGCCGATCTTGCCTTCCACCACCACCACCCCCCCCCCCGGAATCGATAGGGCTACGATCTAGGCAGTGCAATATCAATAAAAATCAAGCTAAAGAGTCTCACAGTGATATCAATTGGTGCTAATGTGAATTTTGAAAAATGCAGGCAATGCTAGAACAGGCCTTCTGCGTCCAGCGCCATCTTTACGGTCGATGTCCAAATGGCTTCACAGATCAACTTCGACTTCCGGATATCATTTCCTACATTGAGAATTAACTTCAATGACGTTTGACTGAAGGATGGACTGATGAACATCATGTCAACATTTGTACATTCAAACTCAATCAACATGTCACACAATGACAAAAGAGGCTCATAAATTGCATCAATCTGTCTTAGCAAGAGTTAAGTTGCAGGTCATTCAGCGGTCGAGATGATTTATTTACATGTATGGAAGACGTTTCATCGACTTCTAACCGAAGGAAAACAGCAATAAAACACAAGTTTTGCAGTTCAATTTCCTCCTCTGCTGATAAACTTCGTGCCGTGTTGAAGGCAAGCTTCCGACGACTGCATGCGTCTGCTGTAAACTATGCTGCATGGCCTGGCTACTTTATGTGAGCTATGAAAACCGGTGGGTGACGGCAAGCGAACAATTTCCCCATATTTGTGCAAAACTTGACCGTGTAAAACTTCCATAGTATTCAGGTTTAGGGTATTGTCCGAAGCCGGCCCACTGAGAAGTCAGATGCTTGAAAAGTACCATTGAGGTATGACATCGATAATTTTACTCAAAGTTTTCGTAAACTTTCAATAAATCATTCACAATATAAGTGAAACATTCAATTTACATTCCAATCATTTATCCATAATCATAAATCCATTTATCCATCCTTCAATTTCAAGAATTGGAAAAAATTAGAAATGGGCGTCATTTGGAAAAATGATGTTCCGATTACGATAATCCGATTCGCTATCTCAGAGTTCCGATTACGATTATCCGATTCGATTGCTATTTGTTTAAGTGACTCGATTATCCGATTATCAATACTCCATAAAAAATCTGTACTCCAAGTATCAATTCAAATTCAACTTTAAACTGGGGAAAATAAAAAGTAAGAAGACACTTGCAGGTGACAATCACACAGAAAAATTGCACCCTTTGAAATACTAAATATAGGACTTATGCCCATCACTGCAAATCGCTGGATACGAAAATTACATACAAACATATACCAAAATCACATGCAATCTGAAATTAACATTTGATTCGAGATTCTCGTATGTATACCAGATACAGAGATCTGGTATGTTTTTCATAAGACATCTCACTTGCTTTCTTATGTGATTGGTATGTAGCGATACGAACTATTCTATCTGTGATTGGCTGTTTTACACTGAAATACGAGTTGTTTGTATATTTCATATACGAGACCAGATGCAAATTCATCTTCATTAGTATGCCGTTCTAAAGTTTCTAAAGTTGAACATCGATCTCGTTGCACCTTTCCTACACCATCTGTTCAACCAATCACTATCTTCTGGTTCTGTCCCGCGTTTATGGAAGGAGGCGGTTATAAACCCCACTTTGAAAAAGAGCAATCCTGATCCAAATGACGTCTCTTCGTACAGACCCATCTCCAAGCTCTGCACCCTCTCCAAAGTCCTTGAACGGCTGGTCGCCAAACAGATTTGTTCCTACATGAACTCCGAAGACCTCTTTCCACAATTGCAGTCAGCGTATCTTTCTAATCATTCGACCGAAACTGCCCTCCTAAAGATCTCATCCGACATCCTCACCGTGATTGACCAAGGCAAGGCAGTGCTCCTCTCCCTCCTTGACCTCTCATCGGCCTTCGATTCGGTCCATCATGGTATTCTTCTCCAACGTCTGGAAATCTCCTTCGGCATCAAGGGCCAGGTCTTATCTTGGCTAACCTCATTCCTGTCTGAGCGTTCTTACAGTGTGAAATGTGAAACCTCTCACTCCATCCCTTCTCCGGCTCGACATGGTGTCCCTCAAGGTTCTGTGCTAGGCCCCCTTCTGTTCCTCATTTACACTGCTGACCTTCCCAAAATCATCGAGTCATATGGTCTCTCCTACCATATCTACGCAGACGACTTACAGATTTTTGGATCTTGTCATCCATCTGACTCCGCCAACCTCGCTTCCCGTATGTCAAGCTGCATCTCCGACGTTCGGAAATGGCTGAGCTCAAATCATCTTCTCCTCAACACTAGCAAGACTAATATCATGTGAATCACCTCTCAAAGGCGTCGTCACCAAGCCCCAAACCACCCTATCGTAATTGATGGCACCACGATCGCTCCTGCAAGCAAACTCCGCAATCTTGGTGTGGTTATTGACCCCTGCCTTTCAATGCGACCCCATATCTCCGACACTACGGCAAAGTGCTTCTCTGCCCTCCGTCAATTGTGGTCCATCCGACGGTGTATCTCTGAGCCTGTGGCCAAGACTCTTGCCACTTCTGTTATCCACTCCAGACTCGATTATTGCTCCACTATTCTCTATGGCCTTCCCGACAACTCCCTCTCCAAATTTCAACGCATCCTGAATGCAACCTGCCGCCTCGTCCGAAACATTCGAGCACGCGACCACGTGACTCCAACTCTTTTATCCCTCGAATGGCTACCAATACGTGACCGTATTAACTTTCGTCTTGCCGTGATCGTTTTCAAATGCCTTCATGGCCTTGCTCCACCTTACCTTAATTCTTATCTTCAACTTTCCTCATCCATCGAATCCAGGCGCTCGTTGCGCTCCTCTTCCTCCTCGAACCTTATGCTGCCCTCTTCTCGCCTCAAGACTGTGGGCGCTCGTGCGTTTCCTGTAGCTGCCGCACGGGTTTGGAACTCCCTTCCTCTCTTAAATCAATTCCATCCCTTTCCACCTTCAAGTCAGCCCTGAAGGCAGAACTGCTACGTTCCTCTTTTTCATAATTTTTCATTTTTTTCTCTCTCTCCCTTTCTCTGTCTATGTGTGTGTGTCCACTGCCTTTACATGTAGACCTATCTGCCACACCGTGCTATGGATCGCATTTTTTGTATCTTCTGGCGATTGTTTTTCGTTTTTTATGTAAAGTGCCCTTGAAGTCTTCGGACAAAATGTCACTGTAAACAGTTTCGTTCAATAAAATAAAATAAAAATAAATGCCTCTGGTATGTAGAGCTTTAAGTCACATAGCAAAAAAGTATATCTATTTCATGCTACTGTTAAATAACTTTTTTCAGTAATACCATTCGTGACTATTTCTTTTTGTTAGTGTGATATTTGACTAAATTAGATTTATTGTGAATTTATACTCCACGAGTATGTCGTCGTTGCTACCTGTCTAGTAACATTAACAAGACCCTTAGTTAGCTCTATTTTATGAACCAAGTTGATTAACATCAATTCATTCAAACGATAAATATCGTGCAATCATGTTGGCTTATATATCTCAAACATAACTATTTTTGCGTTCATGAATTGTAATGTGTTTTTATTTCGGATTGATAATATGCTTAGTTCCAAAGTTACATATTGAATAAATGTTGATTATATATTATATATCAATAATTATTTACATAAGGCTTAAATCAACATATATTAGAAATCATTGATGCATTCCTTTAACATTGTGCTGATATGGCTTTCGTATGCAAAGCATACCACACTTGAAATAAGATACAAAAAGGATGCAAACATATACAGAAATATATATCAAAAAATATTTTGGTAATCCCTGCGCATATCAAGGAGATTGATAAGGTTGGGTAAATGGATTTTCCCATTTGAATGAATGAACACTTAGCATATTAATTGAAATGTTGGCGGGTACTAATTAGATAGTACATCTAAGCCTCCACTAATAAGTCGTCAAAGCTAGAGTCTATGTAATAGTTATCAAACACAATGAAAATAGGTCAGTCCGCAGTTGAAAACTGGATACAGATCTGAATAGCTGCCATTTCATGCAAAATCAGGAATCATCAGCAGGCCTAGTTCACATCCGTCAACATCACTCGACACAAATCCCTGTTTAAAGCTGCAGCCAGAGCCAGGAAAATTTGAGGTGCGCAATTGGTGTATTATAGGAAATTTCGACGGATGTTCATGTGCTTGTACTTTTGGCACACTGCTAACATATCGCCGAAGTTAGCACGTTTGTAATAACTATACTATGGACACAGAATTAGACTGGTCGTTTTTCATAGTCGTCGTTTGCCGGAAGGGTGAAGTTGTATCTCGTATGCGATAATGAAAGGTCACACAGCACAATAAGTCGTCGTCACTGAATAAGCAGTGAGCCTCAGATAGCAGCCAGTGGTTTGTATGTTATACACACTAAGGTCTTCGTTCGGTCACATTTCACTGTTGTTGTACCACTCGATTGATTGATAAATCCTGCGAAGAGATGGAGCTAAATTTCTCACGCCTGCCAACTTCTAAAGAAAGAATTTGACGGATCAACATTAACTAGAAAACGTTTGCGCAATGATCTGAATTCTTTCAATCTGGAGGAATTGTGACAATCGACGCACTTTGATGGAATTCACAGCAATCCACAAGCAATAGCCGAATGTTTTTCCCACAGAATTAGATTCATCTGAGCGCGCTTCGGTTTCCTAGAAAGGAAGAATTGTATGCAACCTTAATGTCGAAATGGCACATCAAAGAATTAGACAACTTGCGCCTTCTCGAATGGATAATTCGTGTATCGCTTGCTATTGGAAATGGCAAACAATAAGCTGTCAGCAGAGGACACCAGAGCCAGTGAGAGTTGCGTGCGTGCTGTAATATCACTTCGCACACACCAAAACACACATCCCTGTCTTGGCTTCGATTCAATGTATGCACAATGCGGTGAGGAATGCCGAGGAGAGGATGTGAAATCATCAAGTGAACTAATTTTCGTACGCCTGCTACTTTCTTTAATAATGATCTGAAGGGCCAACATTAACTAGAAAACTTGTGCTCAGTGATCTGAATTCTTTGAATCTGAAGGAATTGTGATAATCGACGCACTTTGATGGAATTCACATTAATCCACAAGCAATAGCCGACTGTTTTTCCTATCTCTGTATGGTATCAAGAATTCCTTTATGCCCATTCACTAAGTTCCAGCATGTGCCATCGTTTAGAATTAGTCTTCACGTCTAGAAAACTGAGAAAGTTAAACAATCTAATTCTATGATTATAGATGCTTCTTTTTGCAAACACACTGTAAATAGTTGCATACTCAATTGAAATCTAGAAACACATCTGAATAAATACCATTTCATGCTATATCGGAAATAATCAGCAGGTCTCAACTTACAAGTTCGTCTTTCACACACTGTCATACAATCTTGATGAGCACTTACAAAATTAAAGAGAGGTACCTCATCTCGATGCGCTTTATATTACGCAATGATGCCTTCATACATCAGAATACGCATAGGAAGAAATCAAGCAAATCAGTACTTTGACTTCTGAGAACAACGCTCTTTTGTCACACTAAACGCTGTGTTTACTTATTTTAAGGAAACAGGAAAATGAGTTGGCGAACCAAAGTATGAATGACAGACAGTGATGAAGAAATCTCAGGAGACAAAATCTCAGAAATTTAATCTGATACAACGTTGTCCAGGAAACTTGCCTCAGAGTTATGACGGAGAGCAGTGAGAGATTTCCAATTAATTGATCAAAACTCTCTGAATTGTTGACACTTTGATACTTTTTCGTCACCATTCTCGTTCATAAAATCTCCCTAGGCTTAAGACAAACAAAAAATAAACGAAAAACAACAACAAAATGTTTGACTGAGCTATTCGAATATCACTGAAATTTATTTGCTGATAAATTGTCATCAATAATTAATATGTAAATAAACTTCTGACATCCCGGCGACTCGGTGAACCGTTTATCCAAGGTTTGTTGTGTTTACATCTTGATACTGAACTTATCGAAACTTGTTGTTATTCATCGATAAAAAAATTCAACAATAATTGTAAATATAATTTGCTTCAACCATGGAGTAAGTATATTAGGTAGAATGGCTCGTTATTAATTAAATTCCCAATGTGTATGCAGCAGAAAATGTGCTCAGCGCATCTATATTATGCGGAGAATTAAATCTTTTACCAGCGACGAGGAATTCTTGATGATATTCAATGGAATCATAAGATCTATCATGGAGTATGCCTGCCCTGCCTTCATCGGACTTTCTCAAGAACAATCACACTCCTCAGAGAAAATTCAAGGATGATGCCTAAAAATCAAGGGCATTACTATATCTGAAGATCTTTCTTCGAGAAGGTCTCGCTTGTCGCTGAACATTCTGCGAGATATTTCCAATGCCAAATCTTTGCTGCATTTTCTGAATCCAGCTTTTCTACCAAGTGGTCGCATCTCAGTGCCTTTTTGCAGAACTTCCTTGCGTCGCAATTCTTTTTTACCATCAGTGTGTATAATCGCGTCATCTGCACTTCATGATTGAGTCACTTGCTTTATTTTATGATTTTCAAATCGCAATTTGTACCTTAACTTCGATTGCATATTTTGATTACCATTTCAAGAATGAATAAACGTTTCTCTCTCTCTCTCTTCGATTTTATTAAATGTACTCGAGTTGAGACCCATAATACCACATGTGAGATATGCAAATGTTTAGACTTTTGGAGAAAATTACACGGATTTGACTGATCATGATAGCAATACAGGAGGAATTATGGCATTTTACAAATCCTCCGTGTCATGTTAGCCTTAGAGAGGCAATATAGTTTCTCTAATTAGCAATTCGATGGGTTCTTACCTTCATTTCTCAGACATCCCGAGACACGAGTAGGGAAGCTTTCGACCAACGATTTGAGATAGGACTATTCCAAACAATCCCACTTATCTCTCACTCTCAAAATATGCTGCTCTCTGTTTCTCGGTCGTGGATAATTGTTCCCATGTTCCCTTGCAAATGAAAGCATGATGGAACTGAATCCAAAACCAAGCAAAGAAAATTGCCGAATTCGAACCAGTCCACCAGCAAGTATACCTCGTGTCCCAGTGCCAAAGTTTCCTTTGAAAATTATGGTCGCGGGCGGCATCACTCGATACAATAAAACGGATTTTCATGTGGTCGAAAACGAAAGTCGGTGAATGGTGACTACAGGGAGAAAATCTAATCGGTCTTCTTCGAGTCAATCCATGTTCGTGGAATCGTCCAGTATCCGAAGAAGGCAGTTCTTATGCAGGATGGTGCACGGGAGCACATTCACCGAAGAAAACCAACACTTTTTTGACGATGTTGGACATACTGTTTGGAAAGACTGTCTGGAAATTCAGCGGACCTGAACGTCAACACACTTGGTCGATTCTTCATGATTCTGTGTTCAAGTATCCACGACCGAGAAGAGAACAGATTATTTCGAGAACGAAAGATGAGTGGGATTCTTTGGAACCGTCCTATCTGGTCGAAAGCTTGCTAACTCGTGTCTTAGAATGTCTGAGAAATGAAGATAAGAACACGAAATATCAACTCTTGACGTTTACAGTTCACATATTGTTATTTCTACACTGAAATTATATGAGTTCATAGAGACTAAATAGATTTATATCCGACACATTTCTATTTTTACTTAAATAGCTTTAGAGGGTCAGAAACTTTTGGTCCACCCTGTAAATATAAACTGCATAGAGTCATTTGTGGATGAATGGACATGATAATAACAGCTTCAGTTGTGATTTGTCATCGGTCTGTAACTAATTTGAATTGAAAAATTTTGTAAGAAATTGGCAAAAGTATTTATTGGAGTAAAATCAAAATATTTTGGGGAGGGGGTTTCAGAAGTACTGAGTCAATTGAATTGTTTGAAGCTTGTTGTAAGCAGGATACTGCAATCATCGACATACCCAACCGAGTTTCAATATGACATCGCTAGGAAGTGTCTTCATTGCATTGGCGATCATTACACTGAAAGATCAGGTTTCAACGTAACTGGTCAATCTCCTTTTCTCTTCTCTCTTTGAGCATTCCATCTCCACAACGATGCATTAACTCGGAACGCAGTACAAGGAGTGTCTTTCATTGCATTTCATGTATCGTGAGTGCTTAATCGAATAATCACAATATTTGGGCTGAGAAAACAAGCAGTAAAAGTACTACCGCGCAGAGGAGAAAGCAAGTTGGGGAATTCTCCGCGTTGATTCCCAAAATAAGATGAATGTATTGCATTTCTGCCATTTCTTCCCATCAAAGCTGATCAAAATCTCTCAGAGATGTTTCATAATTTACACGAAAACATCTAAATCTCTAAACTTACGCTCTCAATATCCGTGTTGTGAAATATCCCGCTCAGCGTCGACAAACTCGGACTTATTGTAGACTAACCGGATTCTAAAGCGCATCCTCCATCATTAAAGCATTAACTGTAGACGAGCACTTCTCGTCGAGAAATAATTCCCTTAATTGACAAGTTCACCTGAACTCTATACGCTTCTGACTGACTGCTCGATATGGTCCAACTATTACTTTGAAAACTGGGCAGATAGACAATGAGACGAATGATTGTCAGCTGTGGCAATTTTGGAAATGCAAAACTGGGGCTTAAGAGGCTCCGATTGAAATGAAGTTCTTATGATACTATTCATGCGCACTAATTTACTCTGCTTCGCACTAAAAATATCAAATCAAAATTATATATCTCCAGCTTTTACAAATTTCTGAAAACATTGGAATTTTTCCAAATGTTAGTCACAAATTACATCATCAATGATTGCAATTTACGATACACAACTCTTTCAACGTACACACTTATAAGAAATGTGGAAGCTTCTCTTTCAAACTGTTACCGCTCCAATCTGTGAAATGGTATTCTAAGATAACATCTCTGAGATGGTCTGTAGCTAAGATGTAAAACTTCCGAATCGTGCACAGCATTGCCGCTTCAAGTAAAAGTATCACAACTACGTCGTAAAATTCAAGTACATTATGTAGATGAGTCATGGCTGTACTTGCAAGTTCACGAGTTAGCAGATGAGCATCTCATCAGCTTCATAGTAAATCAGAAAAAAACTGATTTTACACGAAATTTCAACACCATGCAACAAGACGAAATATCCGTCTACCTGTTCTTGCTCTGTTCCATATCATGAATTGACTACCATGTTATCAGCGACCGTTCTCTTTGAAGAATACAAGGAAGTCAAATGTGAAAATTACAAATGATAATGTACAGTAATCATAATTCGCTCTGCTTTAGCTTACAAGAACTTTGATGAGATCAGAATAAATGTCTCATATGCTTCTTACCGTTTGAACAAAATCATGAATTAAGCAATTTATTGCAATTAAATTTACTTTATTATTATTATTAAGTTATTAAGTTAAGTATTATATTATTATTAATTTACTTCATTTTTTTAAGTAACGCAGCACTGAGGGAAAGAACGTGTAAGAGACAAATATCAACTAACAAGTAAGGGCTTGAACAAGTCTTGTGGACAACGTTAATTTGTCTATCTTCTCGATGACGGTCAAGAAGTCTTGGCATGCATTCTTCCATGGTTATGAGTCATTGCACATTTGTCGATCGATATGCTTCATAAAATATATTGATATGTACTTCATTGATTATTATTGGAGTATTGATAATAAACATTTATTGTTGATAAACAGTCACGGTGCTCTCCATAGCACAGTGGCTAAGTGCTTGGCCTAGCGATCTTTCGGTCCAGAGGTCGAGCCCCGAAAGTGTCATTGGGAGTCGGCATGAAGGGCATCTGGGCTTAAAGTACTACAATGCTCCAGAATAGTCTGACTATGTCAGCACCCTCCTAGCCCCCGGTGTGGGGGAGTAGTGATTTTAAAGCTTCATTTTCTTTTTTTGTAGATAAACAGTCACGGCTGATCATAATACATATAAAGGGATAAAAAGCATAGAAATAGGCATTAAGTCACAACTACGAAAAACGGGATACACAGGACGGTATGTACCCATTGCAGCTGATTCATGAAGAAGTAGAGAACATAGAGAACTGGTGCTATCAAAACAAGTTCATAATCTACAAAGCAAGTCAAAATTATGGCTACACAACGAAGATCATATCAAGCTAGCCTAACATTTCCTGATGAAATCGAAACATCAGATTGCAATAAAATCCTCGGAGTAACCATCGATAGAAATATTGGTTTTCGAACTCATATCACGGGGAAAATGAAGAAAGCAGTGCCCCGTTTTCACATTTCAATGAAATTAATGAATGAAGAAATTAGACTGAAGCCCTTAATAGACGCAAGAGAATTGCACACTGTATACCTCTTTTATTAGATCGATTGTGGAATATACCTGTCCGTGTTTTGTAGGTTTAAGCAGCTCACTGACAAATGTTTTGGCATTAATGGCAAATAATGGACATCGAAGAAGGCAACTATAGACCCTACATGCTCGAGTGACGTCATAACGTGTCACCGTAACATCAATTAGCCACCGGAACAATATCCTGCATTATGTTACCTCGAGAAACTTCCTCGCACTTCTCAGTATTATGTTGACTTTTCAATAACTTCGGTACGTTACAACTCTTTCGTGCCTTTTATGATTCGCTTCAAGAACTCTAGCTAACTTTGTTATAACTTTATTATGCACCTTGACCAAATCTTTCGATTGATGTATGGTTTATTGGTTTTTATTGTCATTTTCCATTTCAAAGTTATTTAGTGGAAATTTGTTAAAAATTGTCGTTTTCTAACCTTTGATCTTCACCTCAGCCGAAGGATGACCCCAAAAATGAAACTGATGTTGTTTTTCTGAATCCCCTTTCAATGCTCTTTCGATTCATGTGTGGTTTGAGAGTTAATCCCAGTTGGGCGACAGTTAATGATAAAGTGTTGAATAACATGTGGTCGAACGGGTCGGCTACACACAGTCGGTTGAGCAATTGCAGAAATATTTGCAATGAAAATGTATTACTATGACGCATAATCATTGGAGTAAAATCATAAAGATTTCGGCTAACAGTCAGCCTCTGATGTCGCATGCATGGAGGAAGATGATGATGCGAACTGCGTGCACCATTATGTCATTGTTTCTGTGATCTGTAGCGGTCGACTCATGACTGAATTGTCCTCTAAATTTATCTGTCCGTAAGTGTTTTGTCAACTCAGTTCCGTCCATTTTATTGACTCAAGTTAAAACGATTAAAGTGATAAGGTTTGGGAGTAATTGGAATTGGGAAATTTTATGGCAGGGTTAAGTCTTCCTGATTCACGATGAAGGTATCCTCAATTCAAGACCAAAGATGAATCGATCAATGAGAAGTGATTTGACTTCATTAATTGGAAGTTAAGAGATAGAAAAGAGGAATTGAAATGCTTTTAGTTTAAAGTCATAAATCAGTTTCACTGACAAATCATCTAACAATGAAATGTTGGCCAAATCGATGAGATTGTGAGAAAATAGTCTCATTGCTTCATTGTGTTCAAACTGGAGAGACTGTTTTGCTGAATACAGTCGAGAAGAACACCACCGAAATATGTGTTATCGAATGTGACAGAAAGCGTCAACATATGTGGTAGAAAAATATTTCTATAAATTACAAATACCATTCAGCGAACAGTTACTGCTCTGTCATGGCGCAACTCTACACTGTTAAGCAAAATGGTCTGTATTGAAAGTGCTAAAAGGTTCTCATCCATAGGTCTGGAGAGTCACTATATAGGGACCAGGGATGCGGAGTCAGAGTCCTATCAAATGATAGGACTCTGGACTCCGGCCTATAATTAGACCAGAAATAATATAATACAAACAAAGTATTTATTCTCGTGCATAGCTGTCATTGTCTTGATGTCAACTTTCTCTGTCAAACAAAAGTACAGAGACACTGCTGCATACAAAGCTTATAATAGTTGAGGGAATGAACCGTGATAGTGAAAAAAAGGATTGTCCTTTCACTCGGTGATTTAGTAGAGAAGACAAGTCTTCCTAGCCTCGATCACACCTAAGGTCACATCAGAGACAAAAATGAAATACTAGTTTGTTTGAGAACATCACCTCTTACCCTCACGTTAATCATGTGTGATGGCTCCTCTAAAGCACATATCAAAATCGAAAGTGTACTCATATTTTTTGGAGAAGGATGGAGATTTTCCTGTCTGGTAGAGACTGGAGAAAAGCCGTGTGAAGCACACATCAAGAAGGTGGAAGCAGCCGAGTCGCATGCATCCAACTGAAAGCGACATTTGATAAACATTCATCGAAAATGATTGATAATTGATGCAGCAATGATCACTAAAAATAGGTTCAGGTAAGCTAATAATGATCAATTATAGGTTACCAGTTAATTTTTCAAAAAACTAGGCATATATACTTGCCACCCGGAGTCGGAGTCCTATAAAAATGATAGGACTCCGCATCCCTGATAGGGACCATGTGGTCCGTATTGCTCTGGGGTCCATTTTTAAGGCCTAAGGGGACTTGTCATTCAATGTGATTCAAAGATTTATGGGTCAGTTAGATGACCTTACCATTTTCTATTTACCTTCAGACACCTGTCCACACCGTACTAACCACATTCTTGACTTTTCACCAATTTACCAAAAGGGCAATTAATCTCACAATTCCTGGGTTGCAAAATGTTTGGAACTAAAATTAACAATGAAAACAATAACTTCTTATTTTTCTGAAGATTTTTTCAACCCATATAATCATTGTTTAGTTTTGTATTTTATCCTTGATAAAGTAAGTCCTCAGCGTCTGTCATTTCAATTTTCAAAGGAGGTAGTTTGGCACCTGTGAAATATGCTCACAACCACAGAGTTAGATTCATTTGCGCACGCTTCGGTTTCCTAGAAAGGAAGAATTGTATGCAACCTTAATGTCGAAATGGCACATAACAGAATTAGACAACTTGCTCCTTCTCGAATGGATAATTCGTGTTTCACTTGCTATTGGAAATGGCAAACAATAAGCTGTCAGGGGACACCAGAGCCAGTGAGAGATACGTGCGTGTTGTAATATCACTTCGCTCACACCAAAACACACATCCCTGTCTTGGCTTCGATTCAATGTATGCACTATACAGTGAGCAATGCCGAGGAGAGGATGTGAAATCATCAAGTGAACTAATTTTCGTACGCCTGCTACTTTCTTTAATAATGATCGGAAGGGCCAACATTATGCAGAAAACTTGTGCGCCATGATCTGAATTCTTTGAATCTGAAGGAATTGTGATAATCGACGCACTTTGATGGAATTCACAGCAATCCACAAGCAATAGCCGACTGTTTTTCCTATCTCTGTAAGGTAATGGGAATTCCTTCTTGCCCACTTAATTGGTTCCTCTATGTGCCGTCAATTTCGTATTAATCACACTTCTAGCAAACCGAAGCAGATGAATAAAAATATTTAATTCTGTGCTCACAACACTACTTATAAGTTGATCGAACCCGTCTTCTCTTTTGTACCTCAAATTCGTGCCCATCCAGAATGCGGATTGCATTTGCTACTTCGGACCTTTACCTGTGCCATTTAAATATTCACCTTATCCAGATTTTATAGGGAAATGAATCTTTCTGGCAACATTTCTCCGCATTATATTGTACAGTTATTTATTTTCTTGTCATCTTTGGACAAATCATTTACAAAGAACATGCAATGCAGAAAATTTGAATATTTTCATTAATCAAAGGGAAACAGAAATAAAAATTCAGAATTACCATAGCCATTCATGATAAAGGCCTACCATTACTATATCTATGCCAACCATTAAATGACAACAGATGGCTCATTGAAAATTCTAAAAACCTTGAATTCATTTGATTTATCATTCCAAATAATCGGTTTATTCATTCTTCGTATTGGGTTTATCAATTAATTCTAATGAATTCTGAATCAATGCTATTCTAATTAGTTAACATGAATGTTGTACGCAAATACAGATTGTTTCATAAAAAATGGATCACCCTTAAGCATCGCTTAACTTCAACTTTGTCTAACTCCGCCAAACTTGAACGAATTTCTCTGAAATTTGGAAGATATGTCAGTTGTGCTTACTAATATCATTGTTGGAAATTTCAAGCATGAATATTGAGTTGTTTTCCTGTTATAGATAAAAAAAGTAGTAGATAATTTGATCTTCATTTAGCAATGTTACACAAAATCATACCTCACTCTTATAAAATTACATTTGTTTCCTTTGTTATGTAATATGTTGTTCTACAAGCCAAAAGCTATCAAGCAAAACAAAAATAAAGAAAATCGGTCAATCAGAGCCAGTATAGCACCATTATTCATCAACAATAATGTAACTGCTACATGTGATTAACTGGACTTCATGTTCCATAGCTTCCTGACTTCGTTGCGGTGGTGTTGGCAGCACTCCTGATTGCTTTCAGATAGAAATCTATCTCTTACCGGTTGAAAACAATACAAAGCACAAATGAACAATAACGAGATCGCATTCACAAAAGGCAAAGTGTCAGCCTTGCTAGAACTAGGGTTTTCTTTGCGAGCTACAAGCAAGCGACTAAATGTCCCTTACACAAATGTGCATCGATGGCATAATGATGATTTTCGACTCTGTCGTAAAGAGGGCTGTGGCCGTCCACGCAAAACATCTAAACGTAGAGACCGCCTAATTTTGAGATTTGTTAAAGTTGATCCAAGTCTCTCGTTAACTGAGATGGCTGCACTAGACTCGTCTATTTCTAAGTCCACTATTCGTAGAAGACTTATTGAGTCGAATTTCAAGAGCTGTAAGAGGCCCTCTCATATCGAATTATCAGATCAGCATACAACAAGACGTCTCAGATGGGCAATGAGTCATTGTCACTGGCGAAATCAATGGGATCGGGTTGTCTGGTCTGATGAGGCATCAGTCCGTCTGAAGGATAGTGATGGTCGATTGAGATTATGGATAAAATCTGATCAGGAAATTCCGAGACATTTACATCGTCCCCGGGTAAAAGGTGGTGCGACTCTACTGATTTGGGCTGGCATTTGGACCAATGGCCGCTCTGAACTTTACATACAGCAAGGAACCATGAATTCTGAAGGCTATGTGAATGTTTTACGAATGAACATTGGCCAAATGACAGATCAACTTGGTGATCCATCGACTTGGTTATTTATGGATGATAATGCTACGTGTCACAGGAGTAGTAGAGTCAACTTATGGAAGTCTCAATTAGGGCTTAGGACATTATCTTGGCCAGCTCGTTCTCCTGATCTGAATCCCATAGAAAATGTATGGAGTATTCTAAAACGTAACGTTCGTCGTTCACTGCTACCTACAGATGGCGTGTCAGAACTTACGTCACTGTTAAAAAGAGAGTGGAGAAAGTTAGATCAGTCAAAAATCAACGATATCATCGAATCAATGCCTAGACGAATTGGTAATGTCATTGACAATAAGGGTAGGGCCACAAAATATTAGCTTCTTAAGAACCGTTACTGTATTATAGCTTATCAGATTATATAAGGACATATATATATATATATTAGGTGACATGAAATAACATGAAAAATGCTTTCTGTATCATACTTATGTTTTATTTAGTCAAATTTTAGGATGATCCACTTTTTATGAAACGGACTGTAGCACACTAGGTGACATGCCACGCTCAATTGCGCGTAATTCACACGCAAACTACGCGAAATTACGTACATCCGTTACATACATCCGTTACGTACATTACGTACATCCTCAACATCCGTGCCTGTGCGTGACATTGCTGCAACATCTGTCGGCAGTCCTTTTGTATAGATTTTGCGTCTCATGTATCTGCATGCATCAGAGGCCAAACAATGTGATAGGACCTCAATTTCTTGCTCAGGGAGGACAAAACATGCTTAGCGGCTCATCCGTGGTTCAAGCGGCAACGGAGACAACCGTAGACGCGCAAACTATAAACGCTCGCCCGCACTTATTCACAAACATTCCGCATGTTTTAAAATAATCAGATCAAGTGATTTCTGACTGTTAGTGTAGCGCGTATGTACGCGCGTAGAAGAATAGAATGTCTTTAACCACGGATATTTGGGGTGCTCCGTAATTACGCGTGAATTTCGCGTGACATGTCACCTAGTGCAGCCTTAAAAACTTAACATGAATAATAAGCTCGAACACGTAAAGCATTGCTTTACATCCTTTGGTCAAAAATTAATTTCCTCCACCAAAATCAAGCTTCATTTAATGACATGAATGTTGATTTTGAACATTGTTTAGGCATTTAGCCTATTGGCAATTTGAAAGAGAGATGGAGAAAGTAGAGAAGGGGGAGGGATAGCGACTAGAAATTGGATGAAACTGACTTGGATACAGCCCCCACTTTATTTTTCGTTCCGCCACCGTTGCTTTTGACTTAAGCAATATTTAAACCAAGTGTCCCAATAAACCGGCTGAAGAAAACATTAACTTGCAATGAATCTCTGAGATATTCTAAGGTCGCTATTCATACAGTGAAGCACACTGACTTAACAATGCAAGCCTGCCGCGCTCATGCATGGCAAGCGCCTCGCGAAGTACATCGCTTAGCATATTGGCATTGTCAATGATTGGTCTGCAATACTTCGGTTAGTTCAATAACAATACAGGGAGATGAAAATGACAAGGCATTGGGGTCCTTGAAAGTGAATTCCAGCACCGTTTCATCACAAAGGATCCTTTTGTTGGTCATCACAATGGTTAGCAGCTAGTGAAGAGCATTTAACATCATGAAACCATGACAACCAGAGTTATTGTCTCCGACACACTCTGTGGTTATGCGGCTAACTGATATGAGCGCTCAGGTCACACTTTGACACCTTAGACTGCAACTTCACGGGTTAGGAATTTCCTTCGTGTCAAAATATGAATATATCTCGTCAGACTATGGTGCGAACGTATAACAGTGAATCATCTCACTGATTTCATGGAGACAATGACAAGTCAACTCGCATCAAACGCCATATAATACTGAGCGACCCAGAGGTCTTCGGTCCGGTATGAATTGTGAAAAAATGAGCCAGGCCGAAGACTTCTGAGCCACTTAGTATATCCTAAATATTAGATTATATTGTATTTACACACAATTAAGCAAGCCATAATATCTAGGAGTCCATGACATAGCTCATGATGCTTGTAGATTCCGACCATCTATCTCCCAAAATCAGTGGGAATTCACAGTAGCATGAATTTTTCTCAGGCCTCACTACAAGCATGAGGCACAGAGACGATTGCGTGTGATGAATCAGGGACTACTAATATATCTATTTCTTAGATAGATATTTGAAATTATTAATAATAATATTATATTATATTATAATTGTATCATATTACATATATTCAAATTATATTATTATATTATATATATTATATTATATTCCTAATAATTCAAATATCTTATATCTGTACAAAATATCTAATTCCGTCAATTGATAATGCTGTGTCAAGACTAGCAAACACATTTTTCAAGGGAAGGAACTTTTCAAGCAAAGTGACTCTTATGCAATTGCATCAAATGAACGAAAGAAAGCAAAGCTTTCAAAATCTTAATTACATTTCATCTGGAAAATATATCATGGGAAGATGATCTTCCAATGCATATTTTAGTCATGCGCACATTGTGCCTTTAATAAACTTAACGTCAACATTCAAGAATCAGCATGCCTAAATTATCATGATACAGTAGATATATTTCAACGATGAAAACCGGCCTACGGCTGGCATCCCACTGCCAGAGAGTTGTACGTCCCGGTAGTTATATAGATATCTTAGTAGTCCGTGGATGAATACATATAGAAGAAATCTGAGCGCTATGAAGAAGTTATAGCACACTCAGAAAGTGCGAGCTATGTACTAATAGGAGCTGTCGTTAGATCATTTTGTAATGCTGCGTAAATAATGCACACGCATTTCACACCGCAAAGTTCTGCTGTGTGCTATATAAACTTTTCGATGCATGCATAGAAATACATGATACTGGTGCCGCTGATAAACTTGCACAAAAACCATGAAGTGAATCTATTCTCTCCTTTTTCTATACTTGGTTCATGGCCAGTCAAAAAATGAAGATTCATTAAGATGATTTCTTAATGCATATACCGGTATGTATGCACATTTTCTAGAAATCGGACAAAACATTATTAATGCTAATAACTTCATCAGCATTCAGTGAGAAAACAAACATTGTATTTTTCATTTGATATTTACATTGTTACAGTAGGGTTGTCAGCCGATATTTCACATGTCAGTTTTCTATGAAAGTCGTTTATATATTTCCAAACTAGACGGCATTAATTACATAATTAAGGTCGTCTAATTTGCGATTAACAACAATGAAATTAAATAAACAATAGATCAAATTGCCATGCAAAAGATGTGCGGCTGGTAGGATTCGAACATACGACCAAGGTTAACTAGAACTGTGCTCTAACCACCTGAGCTACGAGCCACTTACCCGACTCTGTCAATTTCCAGGATCAAACCCTCACCACCACACATCAGTTGTCAAGGCAATAATAATCAATGGATATTCATCAATGGATATAATCAATGGATGGAGTAGGAGCATTTCACTGTCTATGGAAATCTATAACTGTCCATCTTCGCATTCCGAGTGAAAATGGCATTGAGGTGATTCCTATGGTTCACAATTTGGAATCGTAGATATCTCAGGCTTGACATACTTTAATGTTCTCAGCTGCATGGGCTATGTAAAAAAAATATTGACTTCAGTCTTTTACTGTTGAAAATCTTTGATTTTTGATGTGATAGATTTTAGGTTCAGTAACAATGCATAAATTTACTTTTCAAATGGCCTTAATCGTCTGGCACTACGCACCGACGATTTAGGGGCTGCCATTTGAAAAGTATATATCTTAATCAATATTTACCCTTCAATTATGCATTGTTTCAATATTCTCGTCTGATTTCTTGTCGTGTTAGTGTTAATGAGATGAGTATTGCGGCAGAGCAACTCAAGAACCTTCAAATGCTGTGGTGCATGTACAGTACATGTACATTCAGCGTGCTTCTACTTCGTCACCATCAATATCTGATGGAGGTTCCTCTTCTTGGTTGCAACGAAGAAGATGGAGATATTTTGACAAATTTATTGAGAAGTCATCAGATAAAATCGATTTTTCAAGTTTATCCAAGAACATGTGTATGAGTTCGAAAATACACAGTCATTTGCCATAGTCTGGAACTATGCATTAACATGTTTGTAAAATTAAGCGTGGAACATCGCTAGTAATGAAAACTTCAACCACTGTGAATCCTCTCTACCGACTATATGCGACACAATCCTCAGAATTGTTTTACTCCGGTTCTTCGGCAAATTTTGGATGTGTAGAATTCGATGTCTGATGTTTGTGTTCATGCATTCATTCACATTATCACTTCGTCTCACTCTCCTTTCAGACTTGGACTACGGCACCTGGTCGCTCGGTGATGGCATTTTGTTCCTCATTATTCTCATTGGTTGGGTGGCTGCGCTTTGTCTTTTTCTTCACAAATGGGGAGACGTAAGGATTCCCCTTCCACGTGACCTCATCCGAAGATTCCGTCCAATGAACGTCGACAACGTCCGCATTGTGAAGCAGGAAAATAAAAGTATTATCTACAAGAGTTATGGGAAGCGCATGTCCGTCACAATGGAAGAGCGAGACAAGCGATTGGAAGAACTGCGCGCCCAGCAGGACAATTCGCTCGACACTGAAGAAGCGAGCGGATTGAGTGGTCGGTGGAAGCGATTTCGGCGTAGTTGGCGTCTTCGCGGCTCTTCTGGAGACAAACCCGACGACGAGGATGCGGAAAATGGACGCAGCTTATTAAAACTGAAGAAGAGCAAGGATAACCGGCGATTGAGTGCGCTTCAAGAAATTGGTTGTGAGGAGGTTCCTGAGGTTGTGAACGAGAAAAAAAAGCCGGATAAGGAGGTGGATGAAGAGACTTTATTCAAGGAAATTCCCATCGTCTGTTATCATTACAGAGAATATCCTGGATGTCAGAAACACACGCAGACTGAAGACCGACGATCTCGCAGTGTTGACCTTCGTCCTCGATGTATTACTCCAGAGATTCGTGTAGAGAGCTTCGAACATATTAAGAGCATTCAGCAGACATCCGAGACTGTTGCAGAGATCAAAACATCAGTGGAGGTTAATGATATTTTTAGTAATTGATTTCTTGACTTTCCAAAGACTTTGTGAAGATGATTGATCGAATTTCTGATAAGATCTCGTACATGGAGAACGTGATAAGTTCTTTTCCGCAGCTATTAGTTGCCTCTGAGATGTCATCTCACTTTGCTGTCATTGCAGCCGCTTCATCGTCGCAATCTTTTGTAGTGATACAATTGAGTACTTGAAAATGTTAACAACTCATACTTAAGACAGATTTCATTCATGTCATTGACTGAATTTCGAAGGCAAAATATTTAGAGCGGTTGAGAACGTGCTTCTTCTTGTACAAATGGCGTTTAATACTTGCCAAAATATTCGGTCTACACTTCCATCAGTGAGATACATGCATCAAGCAAGAACAATAGAGAAAAATAGCTCGTCGACAAAATCCAATGATTATCTTACCGTCTATGTTCCTCGTTCTAAATCTTCTAACTCTCAGTTGAATTGCCTTAATAAATGCGATAATGAAGTATTCCTTCTACAATGAATTCTTTCTATAATGAATGCTTTAATGAAGTGTTCTTAGTTGATGCGGTGATCAATCAGTTTCATCAGCGGCTGCAATGTACGACTTAGCAAGATGACGTCACAAGAATAAAGGGAAAAGTGGCTGTTGTTGCCAACTGCTCGAATAGGCGATTCGAGTACACTCGCTGTCGCTGTGTTCATTGCAATGATAAGATATTGAGGCATATGTCTGTTTTTTTGGTCAACATTATTTTTACTTTGCTAATCAAGTTGTATGGTCGCCGATTCATCAGAACAAAAGTATCTCTCGACGATAATTTTATGATCGTAATTCACCACCGAAGATCGACCGTTAGAACTCGCGGGACGCCGCAAGCCGGATCACTTTCACTTTCAATCTATTTTTATAATTTGTCGAGCATAAAATTGTGTATCGAGAGTCATTTTTGCTCTAGTGAAACTACCTGTTTGGCTAACCTCTTGTCGTTGCCATCATAGTTCCAACTATAATGTCCATCAATTCGAACAATATTTGGGCCAAGTGCAATATTTTCTCATATCTACGATGCCTCCTAAAATAGCTGTTTTTATAGTGAGGACTAAATTCATTCCATAGATTGGCGATAAGTTAATCGCGTTACGATCATTTTAAATCTTTAAATCCAATGAACAAAGACTAACCAATTGATCTAGTGGTTTAATCATCTTTCGTCCTTGGAAAGTATGAAACCAATTTGCAGAGTGAATGTGCATGCAGCTGGCCAAATAAATTTATTAAGCAAAACCATGTTTCGAGACAATCAGAAATTTGATCAACGATCCTCAAAAACACTTTTTGCTCTGACTTCATTGAAACTGTAATACTCATCTTTCCATTCATTCATGTTAACAGGAGAAAGGCATTTTCATAACTTCGCTGAGAACTTGAATTCATTCATCGAAATTATCTATCTAGCATAGCTTATGTGTTTCCAATTTCATAGAAATATTTGAGTATATTACTTATTTCTTTGAAAGCCTGTGCTGTAGTTCAGTAACTTATAGAATTCATGACTGCTCTCGACTATTACATGTGCATGCATGCTTATTGCTTACACATTTACATTTACATTTACATAGCATTCTTGTTCTGTGCTGTCAAAAAAGCAAGGATGTCTAGAGATCTATAATTGTACATATACCGGTATATTATAGATATCTAGATCTCCTTGTCAAAAAGCATGAATAAAGAATAGAAATATAGGCAAGCTTCTCTCTATGACTCGATAAGGAGATAGCAAATTTATTAACATGGAAATTCACCAATGGAAAATCAACTCTAAAATCAAGAAGAGCAACATGTCAAAAATTGCAGACAATTGTATATTTTCATTAAGAATTTAGCTGCAACAAATATATTTCGTTTAGAAAGCTCAAGAAAAGTTCAAGGCAAGGAATCAAGCAGGGTAGAGGTTATGTATGATTTCGTCGCATCAGAACTCTGCTCCCTACATCGGGATGGAGATATCTCATTTTGACCATACACAAAAAAACGCTGGGAGCTTCAATGAAGCTTTTTATGAAACCTTAACCAAGACTCAGAGATGCCCACGCTCCTTATTGGCAAAGATCATTGGATCTAAGTTTAATTCACTTTAAAACCTGTTGAGCATGCGTTGCAGACGAATGAGATTAAATAACATGAATACACAGTAATGGCAAAACAGTGAGCTAGTATGCAAGACATGTAAGTCAGGTAAATGCCCACAAGCATGTCAGATAGCTAAGAAATAGTAGCTTGACATGGCAAATCTAAAACATTTAAATTAATGGCTCCATATATTCAAACACATTAGCACAGCTGCACAGCTGTGAGAAGTCTTTGATCTTAAAAGTGAAGCAACTTCCTGCCATTTCTACGCACTAAATGTGATAACCTTGCCAAGCTTTTAGACGTTTTGTCGAGACTTTGTGATAAGGTCATATATTAAAGCAAAAATCTTAGCCGAATCTGAAATTTGGATGATAGCAGCAGATGAGTTATTTCTCTCGAGCATGATATCTATGATGCTTTCTAAATACACATACGTTGACCTCCATTCTTGATAATTACAACTCGTATTTGAGTGATTTTATTGAATGAATTTGAGTTACAAAGGGAGAATAATGTTGTATAGGAAGCACTTTGCAACGAAAGACAACTGCCAACTTTAACCAATGATGTAAAGATTTCAAAGAGACATTGAGTCTCAACAATTTTGAAAATGATTGATGAATGTACCCACATTTATTTTGTGTTGTAAAAACTTGGTCTTCTATACGACAGTGCCTTTGACTAAGTATACCGAACATTTTATTAACAATACATTTCAAGAATATTAATTTCCTTTCACAATGTTGTACAGTTTGATACCGGTCATATTGTTCCCATTGTTGTTGCGAAATAAATCTGTTGAAAGAAATCCATATGTTTTGGTTCAGGTTTATGAGATCCACAGAATCAAGGACTCTATTAAATAAAATGACATTATCTGAAGTGCATGATGTAACTGGTAAGAGACTGATGCAGTACAATATGCCAGGTGCAGTTAGAAAACATTTATGAAATTGTCATGACAAGATCCAATGACAAACATTGAAAGACACAAGTCGCTTAAGATAAGCGAAAGCAATGAAAAATAATCATAAAGCACTTTGAGTGACTACAGCGAAAATAACGCCAGTAAAAACGCTGATGAAGCATGAAACCCACAACAAGCTTGGACTGGTGCGACTGTTGCACAAATTTCTCAAACGAGTAGGCGTAGACTTAATCAATCTTTGATGCACCCAAGAAGACACTGCAGGTCATACAGAAAATTCTTATGCATTGGCCGGACAGGAAAGCAGTCACTTGCGGATTGCTGTCAATTCATTCAAATGCTCCGATCGCTTCAGATTCGAAGAATTCATTTTGAAAAGAAAAGATTGACCAAAACCAATAATTTTGTTTGTTCTACGAGTACAAAGCTCGTTTAATACAGAGCTTCCTATATATGCGAATAGCGGAAAATATGCTGAAGAATTCAGATCATGGTGCACAACAGCTGAGATGAAGCAAAGTGCCGAATTAACAGTTTGAAGATAGCTGGCATAGGAAGAGAAACTTGTAACTGCTTCCGCAGTACTTTTTCTATTTACCGCCAGTAGATCTTGTCAGAAGCATCGGCATTGCCTTAATGGCACAGCACATTGTTCCATAGTTATGCCATTTTGATATCTATTTCGATCGACATAGAAATTGCATGACAAGATGCGAAGCTTCCTTCAGAAAAGAATCAGGACACGCTGATTGTCAAACCCTCTGGTTTGGTGAACTTCATGCTTACTTTGTTGGTATTTCATTTACCTTTGACTGATTAATGTAATGTGAAGAAGAAGCTTCATCTGAATGAGATTGCATCAGTAAAGATGAGAGAAGTCAGCTTCATTGAGAGTAAAACAAAAATGAAACAATCTACACTGTGGAACAGTGCATTATAAATAAGCCAAATGCCTATGAGAAATGATCAAACCGGCCTTTGAAAGTTTAAAATTGACAAAGAAGTTCGCAGATTATACTTTCATGAAAACACAAGCAACCACCATCTCTTCTGAATAAAAGAACAAACAAGCCAAAAAGGGAATTGGGAGGTGTGGAGATTGATGATACAGCTGCTCTCAAAGTTTTATGGAGAGGCACACTCTGTCTTTCCAAAATAGTGAAATCACAAAAAAATTATGTGCTTTTCTTATTACGAGGGCATAAAATCTATCGGCCTGCACTTCATTCTGTAATGGTTGTCGAACATACTATATTTACCAATCTGGTGTCCTATTCCGATGTAGACTGACTGTGCCACAGAATTAAACAGGTCGTCTCTTCTTCTGTTTGACTAGAAAGAAAATATTGGAACATTTAACGTTAATGAAATGGCACAATCTGCTGACATAATACCATAGCAATGGAACAATGAGCAGCCAATTCAACATTAAATACGCCAAGTTGTGCGAAGTTTCAGTGACTGTTATCAACCGGATCACACAACAAAGAGACACAGACGATGTCAAGTTCTACAGAGAAGTTTGTGAACGTTTTTTCATGCGCCTGCTAATTTTTGAATAATTATCAGAGGACCCAACATTATCGAGAAAACGTTTGGGCAATGATCTGAACTCTTCAAATCTGAAGGAATCGTGGCGATCGGAGCAATTGAAGGAATTCACAGCATTCCCTAAGCGACGCATGACTATTTTTCCTATCTCCGTAATGTATTAAAAATTTCTTTTTGCTCACTCAGTAAGTTCCTGCATGTGCCATCGCTTTGAATCAGTTTCCACTTTTAGCAAAGTGACACGCTTAAGCAATCTAATTCTGTGATGAGATCGTTTATTACGTCTTGCTGATGGATAGAATCTTTTATGGCACTGTGGAAGAAAAAATCAGTGTTCGAAATATACGTGGAACGTGGTTTTGATAAGAAGTTGCGATTACGTTCTCCACATGGTTTATTTGCGTAGTTCACGCGCAGACAAACAAAGACAGAATCACCATCGACTCTTGTGATCAGCTGAACTGCTCCAACTTATTCCATTTCAAGGTATGCATTTCATTGAATAAGTATGACTTCAACACTGGTGTCATCGTCTATGTGGCTGCGAGTATATTATTCAAGGACTAGGCCGGACATGCAGCTGATAACCCAAAGAATGCCGGTTTCTAGTTTGTCAGTAAATATATTTTATAGCGCCACTCTGCTCGTGCTAGCTCACTTGACGCAAAAGAATGTACTCAGAAATTTCATAATAAGACGCACAAAAAGTCATTACACAACATAAAGTCATTTGATGTTGAGGCAAAAGATGCTTTACAAATATTGAAAGTATACAGATTAGTGCTGACGGGCAGTATATCAGCCCACGAGGAATCTGATTCCGCACGAGTGTGGCTTGGTATCTGAAGGCTCTCAGGTCGTCCTTGGTAGGCTGAAGGCTTGGTCGTCCTTCATTATGGCTTGTAGGGAATAGGCTGTTCGTCAAGTGATCGTAGGTCTCACCTTGATTTATACACTCGGAAATACGTGTAAAAAAATGAGGACAGTCACCGGTGAAAAAGAAAAAGTTAACGTTGAAACTTTGCGTCGAATTGTCCGTGTTAGGAAACAATAGAGCTCCTTCAGCAATTGCGTCTTGAAGTTTTAAACACAATTCTTGCGGCATGATTTTGCACTCTCTGGAGTTTGCAATGCATTTGGTGATAATCACTAAATCTTATTATGACTTCAGAGTTTCAAGTCGGAGGCTTGTGTCTTTTCAATGCTCTTTTTGTGGATATTCGCAATTCCAATTTCTTTTTGAAAACAAAGTCATTCCAATTGAGTAATTCAAAATGCAAAAGCTTGACCTAGATCGGTTAATAAGTCCCTGTACTTTCTGATCGTTAGTCATTGTGATTGACCACTGAGACACAGGATCATCCACTGACAACAAAGGTCTGTCGTACATTGAATATCTGAAGAGAATGACAACTTTTGAGTCAATAAAATACAACAACACCCTTGATTCCCCGACCGCACTCGCCCGACCTAGGAATCGAACCGACGTCCGCGGAGATGATTCGTTCCAGAAGTCCCAGGTTCGATTCCTACGTCGGGCGAGTGCGGTCGAGGAATCAAGGGTGTTGGTGTCATTTATTGACTTAATAGTTGTCATTCTCTTTAGATATTCAGGATCATCCACATTCGAAACCGAATTCCTATTCAGCTGATTCTCCTCATTTCTTCACATTTTTATTCTCTCACCGTCCTTGAACGGTAGCGATCTCCATTACGCTGTTTGGAAACACGTTGGGAATGTAGAGCGCGGATAATCAAACATTTGAGTGCAACAGATGCTTCGCCGAATAATTTCCCAATCTTGGAAGTTTCAGAAGTGATAAAGTTTGAAATCAATCAGTTTCTATAATCTGATTTATCATTTCATTTATTCCTCAGTCACACTCTGCTCATTTGTTCAATTTCAAGGGCACGAACAGAGACAGAAGGAGAAGTGTGAAAGTTTTCATAATAACTTAGAGATGATTGAGAGAGTGAGTCTCTAGTCACAAGCAACAATTCACTTCACTCCTCACCCAAGCGAGGAATGACCGTCAGATGATCATTACCATAGAAAGAGATCCGCGCACGATTACAACGCATGTGTCCACCTGGGATAGAAACGCATTGCCATAGAAAGTGCATATGATCATGATCCGCGCACGATCACAGCGCATGTGTCTCTTTTGAAAGGAAACTTGTTTACTGAACTGTCGATCTTGTTGCTGACGTATCCACCGTTCCAGAAATATGATAGATCGAAAAAATGCTACGCCTTCTGCTCAATGTATTTTTATCAGCCATTCAGGTAAATGCAAAAATTAATTCCAACCTTTTCTAGAAAAATAATTTTAGGTGAGCAGAAATAATTTCAAAATAGCTCTTACTAATACTCTCACGTGTTCTACAAGTAGTTGACATTCTGAAGCCCTACAACTACAAGCTATCTACCGGAGAATCCATATATGGAATTTTATGCCGTTGGCAAAGACCTTGCTCGTCTTGTATCTGAAGGTATTATATTGTGAAACCATCTGTTCAGTCCAATTTGCCACGAACATTGTCGACCGCCCTGTTGAGGTTTAATGTGAAATGTCTTCATGATAATTGTGGACCTGGCATTAAATGCAGAGGGCCAATCAGAGCGAAGGTATAATTAACATCATCACGAATAATACATGCCATACTGTTCAATGTTGCATTCTCTTCCGCTGTATTTCTTGAAAAGAATTTGTCAAGGCTTCTAGATGACAAAATGGTTATTTTGATTTTCATTTATAAAAAGTATTATAAAAGCCGGACATTGCTTCAGTTGTAGACTTGGAAGGATTATATCCATTTCTTGAGTAGGCAGCTTCAGTTCTTTCGAGCCATCGTGACCTTCAAAGCAAAGCGGATCACTGTAAATCGTAAAATAAAACGCTAAGGGCGAAAAATCATTGGCAGGTAGGTTAAGTAAGTGAACAAATAGTGCATCCTTTGAGGATTGACAACAAAGGTCTGTCGAAGTTCATTGAATATCGAAAGAGAATGACAGCTATTTAGTCAATACAAGACACCGCGGACTTCGGTTCGATTCCTAGGTCAGGCGAGTGCGGTCGGGGAATCAAGGGTGTTGGTGTCTTGTATTGACTTAATAGCTGTCATTCTCTTTCGATATCCCTTGAGGAGCAAAGATATATGCTGCAATGGTCAAGAGAAGGTGAAAAAAATAACATAACTGGTACTTAGTTTCAATTTACGCTAATATCTTCACATTTTTCAGAAATCTTTCACTGGTCGAATTCTCGAGGTAAAGTGTGCAGCGCAAGTTTTGTCCGCCGTGAAACATCAACTTATTATTGAAAATCTTAAAGAGCAGGACACGTTGCATTTATTGACATAATGGAAAAGAAGCTTTAAGTGCCTTTTCCGTTTCATTCATTCAGAGAAGATCAGGAGAGATCATTCAGCATCCGAATTCTTAAAATCGTCTTTTAGGAAAATGATCGATTGAGGAACACGTAAAAATCATTTTCAAATTAAGGCTGATGATGTGAGGAAGTGTATAGCTCCCACGTGCAAGTCAGCAACTTTTACTTCAAGCAGTGAAAATTACACATGAATTGAAGACAATTCAAAAATTCAATTGCTACAGTTGGCCGTGTTTTGGCACGCTAATGAACGTATCTCATCTCGTTGCAGTTTAATAAAAATCAGAGAGATTCTTTGTTCATCACTTGTTGGTTGTAAAGATAAGTGTGAGATGAGATAAACGAATAAGTATAAGGAATAGTAGAATGTTCCTATCTTGGTAGCTTATGGGATGAGATTCGCTGAAGATTGTCAAGTGATGAAATCACAATTAGACCGGTCGTCTCTTCTTCTGTTTGACTAGAAGGGATGCACTGGAACATGTAACGTAAATGAAATGGCACAATCTGCTGACATAATACCATAGCAATCGAACAATGAGCAACCAGTTCAACATTAAACACGCCAAATTATACGAAGCTTTAGTGACTGTTATCAACCGGATCACTCAGCAAACAGACACAGTCAGTCGATGTCAAGTTCTACAGAGAAGTTTGTGAACATTTTTTCGTGCGCTTGCCTTGATGATGATCGGAATGTCCAACATCATCGAGCAACATTTTGCGCAATGATCTGAACTCTTCGAATCTGAAGGAATCGTGTCGATCAGTGCAATTTTGAAGGAATTCACAGCAATCCGCAAGCGACGCATGACTATTTTTCCTATCTCTACAAGGCATCAAAAACGTCTTTTTGCCCAGTTAATGAGTTGATGCATGTGACATCGTTTTGAATCAGTTTGAACTTCTAGCAAAGTGATACGCTTAAACAATCTAATTCTGTAGATGAAATGGTTTTTGGTGAAAAGCCTGTACACGTGCATGTTGGACCACAACATGCTCTAGAATGCTCAGAAGCGTCGTGCTGCATAAAAGAATAAATTCATACGTCGTTTAAAGCAGCATCAATTTTTCATAACATAATGTCGTTGGGAAGCTCGAAACCAAGCATAGCGGTGATATGGGCATCCCAAGTCATCTTAGAGTCAAATAAAACACTTAAAACTTTCAACGGCATGATCTTAGAAATTAACATTCTCCGTAGGCAGAGTAGACAATGAATTCCTTATCAACATTTCGTGTTGCTTTTATTGAGAGACAAGCCATTCGAAAGTTACCAAGATTTTACGTTACTAAATTTGTTGTTTTCTATGCCAGGGCAAGGAATATCAAAGCGAAATATTGGAAAAGAAACCACTACATCGTCGGCATACTTTGAGAGAAATCCTCTGTTATGACCAGGATCTAGAGAGCTCATAGCAATGCAAACATGAACAGTGATGTCACAACTGCTTCCTTGTGGAACTCCAGATTTTATTTCAGTTAATGACATTGTCTTATGCTGCTGCAAGCACATGCATTGATATCGGCTGAAGAAAAGATCTACCACAGTCTGAAATCGGTGGAAAATGAGACTTCACGAATTGACCTAAAGATAAAATTGACTCCGACTGTCACTGACCTCCATCGATGGTGGCCCTATACATGTATGTATGTACAATGAACTATTCTCATCGGAATTGGTTTAATAGTTGCGTGCAAATATGACGATGAGATTCAGAAAGGCATCATTTATCGGAGGTGCAATCCTCTTACTCAGGAGACTGAAGCGCCTGATCATCAATATAAAGCGTTGCTTCTTAATTTTTCAATTAGGGACCGTCTTGAAAAATGGACAATTGACACTAATGTGTTAATCAAGCATAATATTGATTAACTTTCCTATACTTTTGTGAATTGCTCTTGTGCCTTGACAAAGGACGAACGTGCGAAACGTCGGCAATAAACGTATAATTTCGAGGAATTTTGGCCTTATTATTATTTTATCTGGAGGTATCAACCTTATTTTCAAATTATGAATTGTTTGCATTGCAATTATGATTACCTATATCAAGGATCTAATTTCAAATGACGTGTGTGATAAATGGGCAAACTGAGTTGCTATCACGTGCAAGAGATACGCATTGCATAGTTGAATACAAACACGGATGCTTCAGAGAAAGCGCTGAAGTCACAGCCCGTGTGAAGTCGCTATCGAATATTCTTGCCCGTCTAAGTACATCCAACAAAGAAGCGAGTACCACACTTTATCAACAGAGGATTTCTGCTTCATATAATGCATCTCAAGTTTTTAATGGATCTTGAATTAAACAGCAGGAAGTGGACCGCTGCCGAATGTGTGCAGCTAGCTCTCAAGTGTTAGTGTTCTCTCTCGCCTCTTGTTGCAATCTATATCTCCGAAATGCTTCTGTCAGTGTACTACTTAATAAGGACATAGTTGAAGTATTAAGCAATTCATCTATAATTTGTCGTGGTAAAAAGGTCTAACAACCACAAGCGGAATTCTCAGGAAACATCTACGTCAAAAGTAGAGAGAAGTTGAAGCATGCCCAGGTGACTTTTAAATGAGTCAAATGGCAACAATAAGCGATCAAATCATGGGAACCCGACAGGGAATACTTCTTCCTTCGTTTAATATGTTATCAATTTACGGATTCATAAGGAAGCACTTATCTTGTCTGAACAAAGCAAGCATTCTATTTGACCATAATTGCGCGAGAAAAATGGGCCTATGGATCAGGGGCATCGCCAGAGGGGAGTGGGTACCGGGCATGCCCCCCCCCGAGCGCCGAGGCCGCGTCGAAAAATGAAGGTCCTGATTTCTAAAAGCGGGCGCAGCTTGCATCATTTCCTCTGTCGGGCGGATCGCAAAAATCAACTAGCTACGGGATCTGATTGATCTGTTATGTGAAACAGCAATTGCTGCACCATAAAAGGACCTGAGTCATCACCTGAGCGCCATCCGTCACCGAAATTTTGACCCATTAAGCTCAGTATCTCTCAGGATGGGTGGTTGAAGATAGCAAACAAATTAGTCTTTAATGCAGTCTTTAATTTAGTCTTCATTAGTCTTTAATTTAATCTGCAAAGGCTAATTTACGAGCGGGTTACATAAAATCTCCGTCTCGTTTTGCTTACACAAGAGCATGAATGTTGAATGAGCGAGATTGTGCGCCGGACGCACTGAGCTTCTCACATACCTTGAGTTTCACACAACGCTCATTGGGAAACATGTGTCTCTAGACATGATTTGAATAGATTGAGCTGTTTCACTATCTTTTGCTAATCTTTTTCACAGGTAGACATAGGCGTCGATCCCTACAAATTTTCTCTTCCGATCGCGCATTGCAAATTGTAAACATTTATTGATGACGAATTTCTTAAGCCGTGTATTAGCTGATAATTACTGCTTGCAATATGACAGACACTAGACGAGTGACGTCCACATCTGTACGCACAGCGGCACTTCCATCAAGATCTGCACATCGGAATTATTACTAAAATTCGGAATTCATTTAGTCAGAAGATGCTCATATATAATGAATTTGTCAAACAGGCCTGTAAAGTTTTGAGGGAATAATCCCTTGTGTAAACATGTGTTTCACTAGTCCCAGTCCAGGCTGCATCGCCTGGTTTATTGCTTTTCTAGATCGAATCAGTTGATGTAGTTCCACGTCTTCGACATAGCACGATAGATCCTTTCAATATGTGAGTGCTTTTATATTTCTTCGTGACTTTGGTCAGGTCGATCAATTAAAAATCATCCAGAGGTTCATGCACATTTTTCTACTCCGACACTCAGATCAAGGAATATAACATGCAACTACGATCTCCGAAGTGAGTTGAAACCCAAAAAAACTAATTTTCTGTTATTGGTTTTGCTGGAATCAAATAAATCCTAAAATATGAAGTTTAATTTATAAAATTATTAAAATCCAAGGAGTTAGAGACCGTCGAAAAATCGAAGATGTGATCAACCTCAATTCGAAAGTTCTTCATTAAGTCATTACAACTATAATGCTATTGCATACTTATCATGTAAAGTTTGAGAATGCATTATTATTTTTCTGTATAATGGTAAAATCTAGTGGTAAAATGATGCAATAACGTAACATGCTGCTTCACTTGCGTTATTACGCAATAGTAATTACGTCAGAAAAAAAACATTGGCCCCCTCCGAAAAAATTTTCTGGCGACGCGCCTTTTTTCATAATTTCAAAGCTTTTCAGCTTTTACAAAGCTTATGTGGATAGTAAGGACATCCACGAACAAGGATCGCAATTGTTGTGTTTCGGAGATGTGTGTCACCTGCCATTCGAAGGAAGTAGACAAAGAATTGAGATTGCGGCCCCTATTAGGTCTCATCTTGTCCCCTACAAAGTAAGTCTCAGCGTCTCCTTGAGCACTTTTCATGAGCATTCTCGCTCGAAGTCCTCAGCATCTGATTCATACGAAAGCAGGAAATTCTTGTCGGTGTCTACTAGATGAAGCACAGAGTTGTAACAATTCAGTAATGACACGAATTTGACACGTGGCCAATATGAGTCAATATGTTGGATTATGAGAGCTTCTTCGTGATTGACTAATAAATGCTCCGATCAGCTTACGAGGATGCAGTTGCAAACAGGACTTATTTGAATTATGACGCAATGAGCAAATTCAGAACATGAGCTTTCTAAACATATAAAGTTTGCTGAATTTGGAAACGACTTTCTTTATGTAATTTTTGTTTACCCATTTCAATACCCGGATTCCTCCGAATGCATCGTTTGTTTCAATGATGTATGCTGTGTGAAACGAAACTTTGCACATCCGTTGTCTCTTTCATAGTCTGAAAAGGTAAGATTTAATCGCTTTCCGTTGAGTTACATGCTTGCGTTACATGCGTGAAAAATGTGCAGAATTCTCTTAGTCTTTGACGATGATGGAAGTCTCTTCGTCTTGACTGTTTTCAGCTTTGAAATTTTGCCTTTTCAGACAACTAAAGAAGCAGCAGATATGTAAACTTTGTATAATCTATAACATCATTAGTCTACTATACCTGGTAAATTTTGACACTCCCATTTGGGACTGATATTACCCAACGAGGTGTCGATGTTATGCGAACTTCATTACAGTTTACATCAAAGATTATGACTTCGGTTTACATACCTTTCTTTTTACCTAGAATCATAAAATAAATCAATGAACTAATAAATTCGACCAAGAAGAGATTATTTGAATTTCATAGCTCATATCAAAACTAAGAAATACAACCGTGAGAGACCGAATACCATTTTACTGTCGATAATACCCGATTTTGCCCTAATTTAAAATGAAATTAATTAGATCATTAGCTGTTTTGTAGTCACTGGCAGCATCTGACTCTCGATCATTCTTTTTGCAGAACTTACGGGACAGCATCTGTAGAAACTAAATTTGAGACAAATATACTAAATTGTATTTCAGCGTGATTAAGCAAACGTCGTTACGTATGATAGATCCGTGTTTGTTTAAATACGGAGTTCACTTGGGGTGAGCGCTACGTGCGCGATAAGAAAAGGTTGAGAAACATTGTTCTATCGACTTTGATTAGAACCTGTTACAGTTTGTTAGGTTCCAATCTTTCTCATGAGCTGTTTACATGAGAAAGACTTAGACCTTCAGTTAATTAATAACTATTAATTAATGCGTATCGGTGAAGTGAAGCAGACGTGAAAGGACGCTCGTTAGCTTATCTATCGCAAATTTTTCCATATCAAAGAAGTTATTACGCGTTTTCCTGGTCAATGTTTTTCATACGCGCACAAAATATATTATCACAGCACGAATATTATCAAAGCAATCTATTTACTTTATAGAAGATCAATTTGTATAGAGCTTTATGAAAATCAGTTCCGACCGAATTTTATAATAATAATCTAACAATAACAAATCACGTTTGTTGAATGAGTTAGTCCCAATAATGAGAATCGTGCGACAAAAGCACAGATCACACAAATAATACTCAAAATTAAAAACAAAACAAAGAAAAAGTCAAACACATGAGTCATTGAAAAGGAAGTCTCTCGCTGGAAAAGTTGACAAGCATCGTCAGAGTGAAAAACCATCATTCACTACTCACTCATGTATACAAAGAAACTATTGCTTCGCATCATCGTACGACAAATAGGCAAGCGAAATTTGTTACTGACACACATAACCTGGGGATTACTCCGATGAAGAGGATGTTCCTCGTCATCCACAATTTTCCTGAAAAGTTTGTAACTTAAAATCAGTCGTCGGTAAATCAGTGGGACAAACCTAGGACAATCATATTTCGTTTCTGTTATCTGTTTATTCTGTTTATTGCTTCCAATTTTTAACAGATTTGTCACAAACTTGCTCGTGATCAAGCTGTAAAGCGAAACGTCGAGCTATCATTTATATTTTTAATACAGTATCCGTGGAAAATAATCATTTCTTCTCAACTCTCCTCATCCGGATAAGTGGAGCACGGCTTTTGCATAAAATGAAATCATAATTCGGTTTACATATAATGCGGCGACATCTGTTTTAGAAACGTTCTAACAAGTTGGAAGGAGAGATCTGTAAACAGACAAAAAGAGGCGAACAAACCTCTAAAATGCTTCTTATACACGAGAAATATATATCAACAAGAAACTCGTTAGAAACAACGCTCTTCAGTTGCCACAAAACGTGAATCTTTCTGGACTCTTTCTTCTAAATTTCAGAGAAATTACAATTCCAAGATATTCTAGGATCAAAGATGATACCAAGTAATTTCAAAAATTTAACACGAAGAATGAGCTCATGTCAAAATTACCAATGTTGATAAAAAAACATTTGATTACATTTTCCGTGTTTATAATCTTGCCATTTTCATCTGTCCATACTCTCACATGCTCATACAGGGTGATCATTAAGTCACAAGTCGCTTATCAAAAAGAGGCAGGACAGCATATCGTAATGTCATAGGCATATTTAGTTAAAAAAGACTTTTGTGATGGCAAGAGTAAATAACTCATGAAAAGACCAAAAAGAATAGGCCCCAACGATGAGCCCTGAGGCACACCACTCGTAACTGGTAAGAAAGAGCTGCATAATGCCTTCCCTCTCTGCTGTCTATTACACACGAAATTAGTCACAAAGGAAAGCAAAAAGTTGTCAACTTTTTTGTCACACATTTTTTTAATTAACAGTTGATGAGGAACACGGTCAAAACTTTTGGAAAGATCTATAGCCAATACATGAACAGCAGAAAGATGGGAGTCTGGTAAGGTACGAGTCACTTATTCTTGTATCTCAATCAATCCACATAGCGTCGAAGATTTGGGTCTGTATCCGAACTGAGATGGATCAAAAAAATTTGTGATACTTTTTTGTAAAAGTGTACAATACGCCGCTCTAGAATCCGAGATGGAACTACACTGGTTTTGACTACACCGACCGCCTGTCCGGCCCCGGCTGGTTCCAATACTGATCAAAACAACTTGTATATACTCGCAACTCAATTCGGAAACTGACACATCGTGTGGATAATATGACTCTAGAATTTCCATTTCATTGATCTTTGTTAGCTCTATGGAGCGGATGATAGGCAGCACCGCCTCACCGAAGCGACTTTCTATCGTTACTAGTAACTATAGCATTCTATGATTCGGTCGATTGTTTGGTAGTAGAATTCGACAAGGTGCTTTTCATTTCTCTCTAAGAAAATTTTGGTTTTTTGGTCATCTGTGAGCCATGAAACTCTCCGGGCTCGTGATAATGTGCATTAATTAATGTCTTCTACAACTTCCTTTGCCCTTTTCCACATTCTATCGCATTTTTCTTTTGATATTTTGCCTTTGATTTCATAGAGAAGAGCATTCAATTTTGGAAAGGCCACCGAAATCTTTCTGCAGATATTTTGAGATGAAATTTTTCAATATGAAGTAAAACAGCATGACATATTTTCAGGCCAACATGACTTGGGTCACGACAAAGAAAAACTGGGAGCTCTCATTTTCCGCCCTTGGAAAAATTTAAAATGAGCTGAGGCAGCGATGTCCGATGATCGTCTAAGCCATTTAACACTGATGGCAATTGAAAATGACATCACACAAACTTTTGACGAAATAATTGACGTTTTCTCAAAATCGAAGCCACTTAAAAAGGTAATTTTGTAAATAAATGCAGTATGCAGTATTTAAACTTGAATGATTGCCCCTCTGCTTACTTGATTACAAAGAAGTAGGTAGAGAGTTAACAATCACATGCGCGTGTGTTTGACCAGCAGGTTTGACTTTAACTTTTATGATAAAATTATAATTCATTACTACAGAACTAGGTACAGCATGATTAACTAATATAATAGATGTAATAGTTGTATAATAAATATAGCTGGTATATATACTATAATTAAAGTAGTATAATTAATTCACTAAATTATCTTATGTATAAGGTTGCCATACAGGCCGAATGTTTTTCTTTGGATAATGGTAGACCGAATTTTGATTATACTTTGTATCTTATGTGAATCAATCACACATGTGCATGCATGCAGATCAAAATAGAGACACTTCTACGACATACTGGGTGCAAAACATGAAGTCAAACTTGCCTAATTGGGTATTCTAAAGCTTTAAAAGATAGGACACAGTAAATAGTGAATATATTTAGTAGAGCTCCCTTCAAGTGTCAAAATGTTTTTCGCTCAGACATAGAATGTATTTTTACAGCCCACAGAATTTCGCATTTAAAATTGATTTGAGTAAACTAAATGTGCAGTCATTCATTAAATATCGTAATGAAACTCTTTTATTTATTTCTCAACTTCTAATAATTTTATACTTCTAGGTCTCGTTAGATATTCAGATTTCTTTTTAAGTGAATCATTTTTCATACATTTTGTTATTGTTATGCACATGCATACGCATGTATAAAAAATGTAGAGAATTGGTTGAAAAATAGTTTTCTGTGATAATGATATAGGGACCTGCAAGACAATTCGGCTTCAGGGCCCGCGTAGGTCATGGTCCGCTCATGATAAAAATCACCCAAGACGTTGATAGTTCATTCAATAGGTTGGATATTTCAAAAACGTCATGAAATGACAGCATTTATAAAAAAAACAAAAAGCATCATGTTTCTTTGTTTTAAAACATTTAAAATTGTTTTTAACCCTAGTACATACCGGTCTGCTGAGAGATGGTTAAAGTCAGTTAGTTACCAAATGGTTCATTGATTCCTCAATTTTCGTTTCATTTCTATCATGGAGTAGACTAGTTCCAAGTGAGATGCATGAGAATCTTCATATACTGCAGTTTTGAATGCATTTTTTAAAGTTCATTACAGATTTGTGCAATCATTTGCCTCTGTTCAATCTGTGTTCCTAGCTGAGATTCCTAAAGAATGATGATCTGCATTTATTTTAGTCATTTAAATTTGCAATGTAAGATTTAGCACACACATTCCTTAATTCTTTCATTTCACTCTGTTTTTCACTTTCTGCTTGCCATCTGGTAAAAAAATGGAAAGAAAGAGGAGGTACTTGAATAACTATTCAACATACCCTTGTCACATGGCAGTTTTCAGCGATCTGAAAGATATTGGCTCACGTTAGAAATTGTTTGGAGATCTAATCAATTCAGCACTTTGTTCACACAAAAGAATAATCATTGATAATATGAGATGGATCTAAGTTTATTCAATCATTCATTCATGAATGTGTTTATAGTCCATCAGATAGCTTTATGCTCGACAAAATACAATATGTGATTTTCCTTGAGAGAATGAATAAAAATGAATGGAATGAATGAAAGTGACGACACTTGCACTTTCGCTCATAATGCTCAAGTTCAGAAAGCTGATATTCATTTTCATTTTGGTTATATCAGTTTTACACTATGAGTGTGCTGAGCTTGACATAGATGATATTGAAGTAGATATTGAGGCAGGCAAAGGGGCCCTCAAGAGCATCAAGGAAGGAATTAAAGGACTGAAAGACAATACAATTTTGAAGAATGTTGTAACAGCTGCGAAGGTAGTTGGCCACACTGCTGTGGCTGTCAAGAATATTGTGGCATTGATCAAATCAGTTGCTGGAGGGGGAAGTGAAGACTCCAAAGAGCTAGCATACATGAAAGAACAGTTTTCAATCGTCAACACCAAGATAGATGCCCTTGAAACTGAATTCACAAATCTAAAGAATCAGATAGATTGGACAACTGTGAAAGTGAATGTTGGAGAGTACGAAAGAATAATAAAAGCAATGGAAATTTCATATAATGACTATATCCAAGCACCGCCTGAAATCGCCATGTTTTTTGGTGACCAGTTTACAGGATCGTATGAGCGTAATTACAATGACGCAGCTCTGAAACTGTTTCACACTTTAGAATCAGATGGACTTTTCCAAGAAAATATCATTTCAGTTGCTCGTAGACAGCTAAAGGAACATCAAACAAAGATTGCACAATTTGTAAGCTTTATGTTGGTTGTTATTCAACAAGGTGTCACTGTTGAAAACGCTTATTATGCTGTTAAAGGGAACAAGCAAGCTCAGATCAGGCTTAAGGATGACTGGGCTTTAAGATTCAAAAACTTGGAATCTGTAGCAAAACAATATGACGATAAAATCCGTGAAGCTTGGAGTACTCAGTATACAGCTGACTGTCACGAATTCACTGTAAAAAATACTCAACTTGACAACAGGCTCATGTCGACCAGGCTTTCTGAATTCTTGAAGGAAAAGTATCCTTGGAGACACTGGTTCGTGTTCACTTATACTTTTACTGACAACAATGATAAAGACCGTTACTATGAAAATTGCGGCGGTTGGAATTCTGGCAATGTTGGTAACAAAGTTGTAATCGTCAACAGTATGAGCTACAGAGAAACTCAGCTTCATAAGTCAAATCCCAATGCATATTTTCGAAACATTCAACGGGTCTATGGTACATGGGATCAAGTCGCGAAGTTGATGTTTCAATGTTCACCATCTGCATGTCAATATTATCATTTCAAAGGAGTATTTGAAGTAAAATCTCAACCGTCATATTGGTATCCGTCGGGTCACTTTTTTTCTGTTAAAATACAAATTGATAGACCCTTCTCGGGCAGGAAAAGGTATGAAAAATTTGTACTTGTATAACAAATATAACGCAATCTTTTGATCTATGATATTTTTTGTTTGTGTTTTATCATGTTTTTACATAACATTAAATCAAGAAATTCAAGGGGTGATAATTAGATTTGATTGAACCATTACGGGAACCTCAAACATATCCGTCTTATTTGCCGCCATCAAATTGATCATGACACACGGTGCCAGAAGAGTCGGTTTCTTTTTGAAAATTTCCCATTGTGTTTCTCGACGGTTTCTGATGTATTTTTGAATGAAAGTTTCGAAAATCATAGTTTGAAAATTGCATGATTAGCCCTTTTCGAGAAAATGACGAAAATCAAAATGTCGGACATGAAACCGAAACTGCATTCTGGGGCCATATTAAGCTTCCGATACCGCTGGGGTCAACACTGGACCCCAACTACTATTCGAAGCAAACATCTAATGCTTTCACATTAGCCTCCGACAGTCTATGACTTTGTTGCTAACACGCAGTAATCATAATTGCTCTTATTCCTTGCAAAGTACGGGTACTGGTTTGTCACTTAGAATTGACGACATCAAAGCATCACAACTTTCCCGCATGCGGTCTAGGTTGGACCTCAGTCAAAATTATTGAAAATAATGACATATAAAATGTAACAAAAGGTTTCAATGTGGTGTTGAGTATTGAAGTAACAACTTCTTGCTTCATTTACACTATTTGGATCATAATATTCTATTGACGTGATGGCCCTATAGCATACCTCGTAGCACAGTAAATAGGCCTATATTTGCACTATTGAGATCATGCTCTATTTTCTATACTATGTTTATGCATGACTGCCTGAGTATGGACTTGGTCACTATGCATTTTCTTCATGCAGTGTATCATTTTTCAAAATGCCATTGTCCAATTTGAAAATACAGCAAAGATATTATGGTTTACCAACTGCTTTTGTATATGAATAGGAGAGAGTGGGGCAGAACGGAACGCTTAACTTTAACTTCAATTACTCTTGCTATTTTCACAGTTAATCGCTAGCATTATTATCAGTAGTTGTATAATGTAAAAACAATCAAGAGGGATGCTCAGATATTGGTAGTGTATGTAAAAATCGCAGAAATGGTAAAACTGTCATGTGCTCCGTTCTGTCTCACCCTGTGGGGGAAAATGGAACATTGTGTGCGGCAGAACGGAACACTGCGAGGCAGAGCAGAACACATAGGCGGTGCAGAGCGGAATATGTTGTACTTTACATTCTTGCATCATTTCAATAAAAATCTATTGGAAATCAACCCAATATGTTATAACATATATAGTCCAGAATAATTTATTGTGATTTGGCTCAATTTTTTGATTATGTAGGCATAGTTAAAAAGGCCAGATTCTTACTGAAAGTTAGGTATAGGCTACGTGATAGAACCGGTACAGCTTTGAGCACACCACCGAAACTGTTCACTCCTTATCAGTAGGCCTACTTGTAATTGTTTGCCACTTGCTTTGAGCATCTTTTATCTATGATTTTATTAGTTGTTCCAAATTTGATGGGGCCCGTTTTCATGGGAATCTAAACATGCTCTCAATATTTCGAAAAATTTCCCAACTTGGTTATGATTGAATCCCGCTGCCCTTGCAGCACTAGTTGGTTCAGGTTTTTTGATAGCTAAATCGCTTCTTTTCATGACAGATATAACCCAGTCTTTTCCTGCAATTCTTTTTTCGTCATTGGATGGATGTTTTAAATTCAATGATTTCGCTAACTCATGTGCGATACGCCGTACATCTTTTGTCGACAAGTCGTAGAATTGTTCATTTAAACTCAATAAATGCTGCACCAAGATATTCTCAAAGTCATTGGGGAACACAAGGTGAAATCGTCCCATTGGTTGAATATCTCCCTTCAGGTGATGATGAAGGGCTGTTATCGGAATCCAATATGTTTTGGAAGCTTAGCTGATGCTTATTTTCTTATCATTCACATCTTTTATGGCTTGTTTCATAGAGTCCGAGCTCCAGTTTCGCGCGTAGTCTTTCTTGTATAATTCCGCACCATTACCACAGCACTGTTGCTATTTCGCTGATGAATGAATATTGCTTTATACAAAGCAATAGCATATTGAGAACAAAAGCTTGCTAGTGTTGGTATAGCTCTTCAGTTTGAATTTCATCATAGATATCTATCTTCGGAGAAACACACGTCAGATCGAGATATGAACTAAGCTTACAGTTAAAGCAGTTAGCACATTAATTTATAATATTAGTCTGAGAAACAGAACTATAGAGAAATTAAAATTATGTACAGCATGTGATTAAATGGGAACATGTGAATTTCAAGCTATTCATTTGATGTATTCTTATTCATGAGAGGCTACGAGTGAAGCTACTACATTAACGTAACAATTACGACAACCACATGGAGCATGCGAGTAGTTTGTGGAAAGTATAAAACATCGCGGGGCGGAACGGAACACTGTGTTCCGTTCTTCCCCATCCACGATGCCTAAGGTGATTTACAAATGTTGAAATTACTTTTGCTTCCAGTTAGCTCTAAACAAGAAAGAAAGTTCTTCATAATCGGTACTACTAGAATTTGCCATTAGAAATGTATCAAGTCGCTTACAAAGTATTGATTTCCCTTATATTCTATGTCTCAAAAGTTATATCAAAACCCCCAGAAAACGATTATTTAGAAAAATAAGACTCAAATTCATGCATTAGCAAAAAAATGAATGTGGCTAGTATATTAAAATCACTAGTGTTTTGCTATACAAAGTGCTCTTGACACACAAATGATGATAACAAATAAAAATCGAAGTGTTCCGTTCTGCCCCACCCTCCCCCTAATGAAGTTCTGCATGACAAAGATGATACATTCACGTTGAATCTCTTCATCAATCTCAGTGTCTGCGGTGCATATCGGCGGTAGCGGGGGGGGGGGCTTGGGTAATCATAGCATCTAATGGAATTTGTACTAATTTGTCATGATCCGAGTATTGAAAAACTCTTTAGATGAAATTCGAGTCAAAACAGTGATGGAAAGACAACGGCTTCAGAATACGGCACAAATGCAGTGGAATAGATCTGCTCATGATGTTGAGCAACCATCCGACATTGAAGAAGATTGCGATGAAAGCAGCGAGATGTCTGCGATAGGCCTACATCTTAGGAGCCAAAGAGGCAGTGATAGCTCAGCGTCTGACGACGATGTACCGGTAGGTTTACAAGCCTACTAGAGTGACGTCACTTGCAGCTGAGACTTCGGATCTTCGCGGAAAGGATTGTGAAGAATAAATGATAGATCCATCAGCGAATTCTGGAAGCTGAAGCATTAAAATGTATTAGTAGAAGGACCGGACCTTCAACGGAATGCAGAAATACAGTATAGAGTCATAAACCTCTTGGCGATTGCTGATGGACAACATGGTGACGTACACAAACGAGGGGAAAGAAAAGAAGGGAAATGACAGCAGAGCTAAGACTATAGCAGCAGCCGACGAAGCTTATGTATCGGACTCATTGGAATTCTCTACTTTGGTAGCAGTCAACTGGAGATTCAGTAGTTTTGTAGTGAAAAGTCTCTCCCACTGTTTTTATCCACTTGTAATACAAAATAAAATAAAAGTTGAAGGTAAAACTATTTACAAAGGCAGACGTTTCGTGACTCAGTCACAGCCTCAGTGCCAGTAAAATCAGAATGTGACGGAAGTACAAATGTGAAGTGGATCTTAAATACTAATCGATTCGATCGCTTATGGATCGAACTGGAGATTCGTTGCAAAGCTTTTGAACAAAGAACTCGCATGACCGCAGGGTATTCTTCGCTACTGAGAATCTACATAGGATGAGAGAACTGCTGCAGAATCTAAGATTTGATTGTAAAGCGAAACGCGTGAGTCCACGAAAAACAACAAGATGCCTGTGATAATGGAATTCTTGCTTTTTCGAAAACTAATTGCCGAAATTTTCAAGCCATGATTCTGTAACATTGTTCTCATTCAGAGGGCAGTGTTCCTTTAGGCAAAATGCTAAACAGACAGCCAAGTATGCGGACTGTAAATTATTTTGTGAGGTACTGCAGCAGAGAACTTATTGTGTGATAGGAATCATATCATATTGGGGAAAGGTCAATTGGCACAATCACTTTCATTCGACACGGTTTGTAAACTCATCTGCTCAGTAGAAGACAGTGGCCGCAAAATGTAAGCTTCTTACAGCTTCTACACAAGTTTGTCTTTCATAAGATGATGTAGCTTACTCTGGTTGAAACGATGAAGTCAAGCAAAAGAGAATTGCCGTGTTATGTCTTACAGATGAGAAATCGAGAGGATGATGCAGATGGGCAGCACCAGATTTTGCTACAAATCAAGAGGCCACCTTCTTTTTGGAGGAAGTCTGTTGGAGTAGGATGCATTTTAGATATGAATCTAATGTGATAGATCAGGTACAGATAGACCAAACTATTCATGACATAAACTTATCAATCTCCCATGCACGTATATGTTCGAACTTGTTAGTATTTCTGCAGGAATTGTCAGTTCGATCTAAAGTATAGTCTTGAGTTGTCATTAATACGATAAGCGTTATTCACATAAATCTTATGTTTATGAAAGTACGAGATACGACTTTTTGGAAGCATCTACTGTACATGTAAGGAGGCTTTGGACTTCATGCAAGCCGTTTAGTTCATGTTCAGCCTGAACATGAACGCGTTCTCTTGAGCTCTCAACGTTTTGCATGTGGGGAAATCCATGATGAAGCCTGAATATTTTCACTAAAGGCAGAGTCCATACCGTCGATAAATCTGCTTCAACATATGCATTGAAACGAGCAATTGTCAGACTTTCAGTATAGGCCTAACGTCCTTGATTTAGCAGGCAAAAGTCTAATACGTTGTTTTAGGTTTTAGCAAGTACAAGATCTTGATTATCTTATATAAATAGCTTGTCTAGTTTTCAGGAATCAATGCGTATGTGATTTAAAGTTCATTTACATTCCTCTGGAATCAAGGAATCAGCCGACACAGTGATTTTTCTTGATGCAATCTGGTCTCTGCCTCTCTCTCTTGTAGATTTATCAGTCTGTCGATTGAACAGTGTCTTTTCCCAGAAGGACAGTCGTCGAAGGACAATCGAATTATACTATAGAATTTTCAAAGAAGAAGTTTTGACTTTTCAGTTGATCTCTGCTACTGACATGGTAACAATAATGACTTGGGGTGCACATGTTGGACCCAATGTGTTAAATTTGAAAGTTGACATCTGCATATATTTGAAGTTTATGTCTGTCATTAACTTAACTTTGAAAAGATCTTGGAGAATCTTAAATTCATTTGGACAGATCTGAAATCGATTCGGAACTATCTGAAATAGAAATGGAAGATATGCAGTTTGTCCTCAACGAAGACATCGGACAATTTCTATACGCCAGAAGATAGAAGCTATCATAGATATTCTTGTACTCATCAGTTTCGAAATACATGTATCTCACGAGTTTAGTCTCTGCATTTTCGCATATGGTCGTTCATGTAGGCTTATAATGCTGCGTGGACTGTGTGCTATTATTCTTCACATGTTCAACACATGGAAAACTTGCATTTAATTAACAGTGCATAATAATGTTATAAACTTTAATTCAAGCTATGAGCAAACTCCAAAATGAAGTGCATGACTTATTCTTCTCCGGATTCTTCTCATTGCATGAAAAAATAACCCTTTTGTAAAGCAAGATTCACGTTATCCCAAACAGTGTCTGTGTGATTAATAATTGCTAACAGAATAGCACAATCCACTGGCGGCAAAGGAATACTCGAAAATATGCCGACGGGATTGATCGGATTGTACGATCGTTTTAATCGAAATAGTGATGAAATCAAGAGTATTTGGTGCGTAGCTGCCTCGGCTGTGGTAGTAAAAGCACAAATTCTATCACGCATTCAAAATTTTCCATTTTCACGATCGTTTTAATCAAAATAATGATGAAATCAACAGTTTTAGACAAATTCTATTGGTGTGTCTATCGGCTATACGGTAGTAAGCGCACAAATTATAAGGCTTATATCACAAAAAATCAAAAATTTTCCAAAATTTCCCGAAAATTTTCAAATATTTTCCAGAATTTTCCACGGAAAATTTTGATTTAAAATTTTCCTGGAAATTTTCATCACTACCTCAGGAACGTAATCTCCGTTAAAACTGAATCTTTTCATATAAAAACTTTCACTGTATACAGATGCTTGTTTGAGTAAACACCATAGAGCAGGGATGCGGAGTCCTATCATTTTGATAAGACTCCGACTCCGGGTGGCAAGTATATATAGCCTAGTTTCTTGAAAAAACTCGCAACATACATCATAGATCATTATAGGCTTACCTTAACCTATCTTTAGCTATCATTGCTGTATCAATTATCAATCATTTTCGATGAATGTTCATCAAATGTCGCTTTAAGTTGGATGCATACGACTCGGCTCCTCCCATCTTCTTGAAGTATGCTTCACACGGTTTTTCTCCCGTCTCTACCAGGCACGAAAATCCCCATCCATCTCTAAAAAAAATGAGTGCACTTTCGATTTTGATATGCGCTTTAGAGGAGCCATCACACACGATTAACGTTTGGGTAGGAGGTAATGTTCTCAAACAAACTAGTATTTCATTTTTGTCTCTGATGTGACCTTTGGTGGGTATGTGTGATCGAGGCTAGGAAGGCTTGTCTTCTCTACTGAATCACCGAGTGAAAAGACAATCCTTTTTTCACTATTACGGTTCATTCGCTCAACAATTACTAGCCTTGCATGCACTGCTGTCTCTGTGCTTTTGTTTGACAGAGAAAGTTGACATCAAGACAGTGACAGCTATGCACGAGAATAAATACTTTGTTTGTATTATATTTCGGGTCCAGTTAGGCCGGAGTCCTGAGTCCTATCACTTGTAAGACTCCGACTCCAGCAAAAATGATATGACTCCGACCCCGACTCCGCATCCCTGCCATAAAGTATGTAGGTAGAATGTCGACTCAGAAAAAGTATCTGTATACAGTGAAAATTTTTATATCAAAAGATTCAGCTTTTTACGGAGATTCCGTTCCCGTGGTCCAAAAAATTATTTGAGCAGTTCTAAAAAGTCAAAATTGTGCCAATTTATATATACTACCGAGATGACGTCCTCTTCATAAGTAGTGTGAAACAAGTTGGATATTAAAAGGAATGAATATTTGCTAATAGGCATCCTAGCTGAGCGGAAATTAAGCTGATTATCAAGGGAATTTCATGATTCGTGTCATATTGGAAGTCTTCATGAAAATGTCGCGATATTTTTCGTGCTTTCTTGGTTGAAATTTCATATTTTTCACCGGCATCATTTTATGATTCACTAAATTCATGTCTCATTTCTTGAATCTGAATAGTGATGTGGAACCACTTGCATCTTTCAAAGCTAAATGAAGTCATTGTCTTTGATTATGTGATTTTGCTGTGCCACTTGCAAGTTGGCGGTGATATGATCATGCTCAAGAAAATACACTTGAGGTTGAGCATGAAAGTAATAGGAGCCCATCGAATTGCTAATTTAGCAAACATTAAATCTCCAAAGCAGTCATGAGAATCTGTGAAATGCTTCTCCATTGCAATCATGATCACTCAATTCCGTTGAAAATTTCTGCAAAACTGCAAAAAATATGCATATCTCACATTTGGTGGCAATACCACCTGTATCTCCTTTGAGTTCATTTCATAAAATCGAAAGTGTTTACACATTGGGTATTTAATAAATGCGGAGTTACCACTCTACCTAATATATATCTATGATTCGTTCAGCAGTTTCTCCGATAAAAATTGTTAAAGATGAGAGCGGTAATGCAGCAATTTATTGCAGCACTATCAATTTGGAAAAATATTCAGATGAGCACTGATGGGGTGTTGATGAACACTCACCTCCCTCTGTACAATTCATAACTAATAACATAATTCAGTGAGAATCCGAAATATTACTGTGAGGAATTGGCTATTAATAAGGCTCAGCCATGTCAACAACGCTCTTCGAGATATTTACCAGGCTGAAAGTACTTTATGGATCTGTATTGCAAATAATTAACAGAGGGCATTTTAGGGTCAACTGGAGTCGATCATCGATCATGTCTGTCAATGTCAAAGATGTTGTCAATGTCCATTGTATAACATATGTACTATATAACGATTACAGTGCGAAGATAAGACGATAATGGTTTAGGTTTTTCAAAGATCTTGCTGGAACATCAGTGCACTAGATATATGTAGACAAAAGCAAAATATAAGAATTTTTTCAACTCAAAAGACTTCTAAAAATCATTAATAAGATATCAGATCTGATCGGATTGGCCAATAAGACTTAGCATGACTGGTACTTTCTGGTCAGAACTTGTAAGATTTACTTAATAAGATTAAGAAAGTCATTTCGTCTAGCGAATCGCTTCTGGCGTGGCCGGGCACCGATGGGAACAGCAACGATACACATGTACAACCATAGCCAGGTCCCGTACTCAAAGAGACAGTCTATAAACTGCATGATCATCAGTAACGACGCGGTTCATTTTTCTGTTCAGAAAAGTCATATGCATAGAGTTGGGATGGCCATTTAGTCATTTATTTGGTGAATTGCAATTGAAATTTATTCTGCTTTCATCTAAAAATGAAACAATTGGTTTTCACCTGTATTTTTCCTATATAACATGCGCTCTTCAGATCTGACATAATCAAATGACATAAAATAATGCAATAACGTCTAATTGAAAGAATTGTATTAGCAGTGCTCTCATATTCACAACTGCGTTTTCCAAAACATCTGAAAAAGTAGAATGCTGGATTAGGCCCTACTTGTTGCAATTTGGACGTTGCTTTTAGACATGTATAAAAATGTCTTGATTTATTATTAAAATGCGTTTTGGTTCTGTAATTGCTAAAAAGAGACAATGAAAAGGAATATTGGTTGCTCGCTTACAACTATTTTTAAATTCATGCAATATCAGCTGATTTTCACTGGGTTCGTCGCACACAGGGTGAAGACACATCTATTTCCCATCTAGCCCTTTATAATATTAAATATCTTTGTTAATCGCTCACTGATCGACATTTAATCCAAACAGTGGAAACCATGGAGTATTTCCTCTACTCTATGGTGGAAACAAATTTGTCATGGAGTAAGTAACTCTATGAATATTGTAATCTGGCACCATATAAACAAGTAATGTTAAATATCTTTGCATCTAAGAATGAAATGTGATTGGATCTCAATAAGAATCAAATGAATGAAATACGCAGCTGTTGTAGATTCTTGCCATAAGGCGATGTGTTGTGAGCTATTTTATCGAAATACGTGTATATGTGAGAGATATGATGACAATATTGACAGAGTCATTGGACAGAGTACGCTGATAAGCTCCCTATTGTCAGCCACTGTGGGCCGCTATCGTTTAGTTAGCGTTGCCATTACATCGAATGTCCGAGGCGAACCATTGCTTTTGTTGCCCATATTCACTCTAGTTCATCATTAATATAGGATGAAGGAGATCTATGATCCTTGCTTCTTGTGATTGACTTCTAGCATAGAGTAAGAAGTACAGTATGACTTGGATTAAATGTTTGTTTAATAATTCGAAAATTCTAATATAATCTAGATGAACTTTTTTCAATTTGTCGCAACATCATGAAATTTCTTGGATATTGAAATCTGTTTGCCAAAGTGCTCATTTTTCTCTGAAAATCCAATTGATGTTCTGTATCATTAGCGATGGCTTTGAAAAAATACAACACTTTTTCAGCAACATAAGACTATCTCCTAAAAAAAGCTTCCAAAAGAATTACACCGGACATAGCCAGAAGAATTATACTGGAGAAATTCCAGCTGGTGTAGATATTGTAAATATTCATGAGCACAGGAACAGCTTTAAAAAGGCTGAAAGGCATGTTTAGGATGAAATATCAAAAATTATGTCTCCAGGCGTAGATAAAGTATAAAAAGCTGCTATAAAACGTTCATGTGCTTCTAATTGTATTTGCATGTGATGTTCTCTTTTCTTGTCTGACAGGAAGAGGAACAAAGTGGCACCGGAATAGTTTCGTGGTAGCCATCGGGTAAAGATCATTCTGTGAAAGTCTTTATTGCGACCTATTTCCCTGCAGAAAGTCATTCAGATAACGGATGCCGGATTAAGTCGTGACTTGAGTTTTTAGTATTCTCAAGCTTCCCCCCTAAGATATCTGGAAATAGCGCATTGAGCTGTTGATAGACTGCCCACTTTAAAAAGTGACGGCTACCTTTTTTTGCAGGTCTAGATTGGTCAACACTTTTGAAATGCAATGACTTTCTAAGTTGAAGTACGATAACTTTACTGCGTTTGAATTCTGATTGTAGTATGAAAATTTTTTACCAGTAATTAACATTGCTCATGTAGCCGCTATTTTTTATCAGAAAATATTTTTTTATTTGTGCGTCAATATTTCATTCAGTGACGAACAAGTCTGAATTCATCATGAAACCTTGAATGGACTTCGATTTTATGGCGCGTTTTACTTTTACTAAGTGCGGAAAGTTTCCAATATTGTCATCCGGTCTCACTGCTTGTAAATCCACAGCTGCAATGACTGTTATTGTGATGTGCTGATGTACCTAGCTGCAGGCCTAGTAGAATAGTCAAAATCTGCGCCATGCAGCGCACGTTCTTTGCTGTTCTTGTTTGGAAGATTATGACATTCCGTATATAGGCCTACCAACATAATTTTTTGATGGTGAGGCAGGCATCAGGCAATTAATGCTGATCCTAACTTTGCGGTGAAAATAACGACTCTACGAGCGAGGAAATTGATTGCATCAATAACATTCATTATGATCTATAGAAGAACAAATCATGAAGTAGGTACTTCTTAGAATTGATGATAGTGACTTCTCATCGAACGAGTGCGGATCATGAAGAAAACTCATCTGATCTATTTCTTTCGTGAATAAAGTGGCCACTTCTCCTACCATATGCATTTTGCTATCATTGTAAGCATTTATTGCTCGCACGCAGTGTTTGGGTAGTTCTCAAATTGCTTACATGCGTGATCTCTGAGTCCACATGAAAAAACTTCTTAACAAGCATTTTAGTTTTGAGTTCGAAAAGTTCTGCAGCAGATATTTATCCACACTATGCATGATCATATTGCGAGTTGTGCTGCATATCAGCATCACTTCTTGAATTACTTTACATATATTTGTAGGGCACGCCTTGTGAATGGGTCCGCCGTCTGCTTATTATCCTAAAATGTTGAAGAACCAAAAACGAGACGAAGGCAGTCAGTCATCTTGCTGATGAGCCTGTGTGTCTTTGTAGAAGGTGGTTTTGGGGTTACGCAAAATGTGGTAAGGGCGACAAGTGTGGACAACTTATAAATAAATCACCGCTGGCATTTCATTTTGCATTCACATGCACCTACATCAATAGCTGATCTCTAAGATATTTTGCTTCGCAAAAGTATTGCAACCTGTTACTGTGGCACTTCATGAAAGATTTGGCATTTTTTGAAAATTGTGCATAATCTGCTTTACTGTGCAACTAGAATTAATTATGGACGACTTTTTAGTACCGGTACAGTGAGATGTCAAGTTCAACCACACGAAATAGCGGTTTCGATCGAATACCTCTTCATCAATTACAAAGCTCGATCGATTTAGGTGGTGTAAGCCAGGTCCTGGGTAAATGCGACATGGGCCATCGGGGTAATTGCGACAAAGTTCAAAAGTTTGATTTTGTCGCTTAAGTTTCTTTTATGCACTACTGTAGTTGCGCTTCTTAACATTTTCTGTCAATGAACAGGGTTCGTACGGTTGGAGAAAGTTTTTAAATTATGAAAAAAGTTCAAGGCTGTTGACGGTTTATGAATATCACGATTTTCATAAAACTTTGTGAATTTTTGGAATAGCAGAAATTTGCTTTTACGATTTTAAACATCACGAAGCCAAGCCTCTCAGTGTCACAAAGATCATAAAGTTCGACGATTCGCTACAAAATCATCAGAAAATTGTGAAATATGGTGTTACGAAAAGTCTTCCACAAAAGAATTTTACAGGTGAATTGGGGATGGACGAACTATAAACGTCCTTTGAATCAGGGCTATGGAAGCAACTATAATTCAAGTTTAGAATCACGCTCTTGAATCTGAAATCACATCGATTGCATAAAATGCATAGCTGCTGTAAGAAAAGTTTGAAACCTCTTGATGCATTGGACGTCGAGCAATTCATAGGAGATCCACATGTGCATGTGAACTCCTTAAAATACTCGAGTGTGAAGACAACTCTCTCGATGCAGTGACGGGTGTGACCGGATGGTTTATGCTGCTGGAATTGTCAGTAAATTATTTGTGCCAGCAAAATGACCACAAATGTCCGTAAATTTTTTTCAAAAACTAGATTCTTTTCAAAGGAAATCTTGCAATTTTTTTCTGAATTCTGTATTTCAGTGTTTTGAGTGAATTTCTTAATTGGCTAATAAATGATGAAGCATTCTTTATAGAATCTTGCCAATCCATTGTAATTGTGATGTAGCGTCGGAATGCTGAAATTTTCATCCAGTATTTTCGATATTTTATTTATAGATGCATGTATGAATAAACTAGGCCTAAAGAATCTTTTAGGATGTGATTGAAGGTCAATGTAAAGGTTAAACGTTGATGTTGAGCACAGGGTATAGTGTACCATGAGCGTTGAAATAGGTTGATTTTGGTGTTGTGTTGGTGGTATTCTGACATCAGGTAGGACTCCACATCGATGAAGTCAATCGTAAAACGAATTTGTGAAATTTACCTTAACTTGACCACGATACAGATTTTTCCAATTGATCTATATTTTGTGAATTCCAGCTTTCATGCATTCAAGGAAGAGAATCCTCTGGATTTATTCGGCATTTCGAATCTTTTGACAGCTAATTGGATCATTTCTGAGATTCTCCAGAAAATGCAATAAAAATAGGAGGTGTAAGGCGGAAGGGGTTGATGTATGTGGACCCTTATATGGAATGACATCTTCATGAAGTAACGCATGGTCCCGTCTTAAGACAAAACATTAATATGATGCGTTGGACAAGACCCCTTTCATCACAAGGCATCAGAAAGATATTATCCTTAAGACCCCTCTGGCCACTCATGGGCCCTTCTCTGATGATTCATGGCCTTTTTTGAAAATATTGGACCTTATTTAACTAGGCTATGCATTGTTTATGTTGTTTCCCCGCTGCGTGATCTATGCTTCATTGGTGCGTTTTTTGTATCTTCAGTAGTTCCCCTCCCCTACACCGGACATGCTCTATAAACGATCGCCATAAAATTTGATGGCAAATTACTCGACTATTTTCTCCATATAAATTAAGTTATTTAATTGGAACGGCAGTTTCAGAATAACAGAGGATTGTCGAACATTTTATGTCTCTTCTGAAAAGATTACAAGCTTATTAAGTGCATATTGTAATTCTCCCTCGCAGTTTCCCTAAAATATGTCGACATTACTCAGACTATCCTGGCTCCCGATTGATTGACGAAAAAGAAATCATTTCATTATTACCGAAGATGTTGGAATCGGACATTTTCTTTTAAAAAGCCTGGGCCAGTTAAGTGTTAGACTCGCCAAACCTAAGGATTTGTTCTTGTCTTCACTGTTTCTTCTGCACTTCAGATCGGTACTCATGTGATAGCTCATCTAGCATCAATGCAAAATTTTTATGAGCATATAACATGGTAATTTCTAAAATGATTGCTCTATGCCGAGTAAAAATTCATAGATCGCATTATCAAATTGAATTCAATGAAATTTTCTAGCCAGAAATCTATTCTGTAGTATAATTTTAAGTAATATTCATCAGTATTTATCCAATATGAGTAATATCGTTGAGTATTATTTTATCAATTTAGAATACAAAATGTCGACATCTCTTATGTTGTATCAAGCACTGATTATTTGACAATTCGGTGGTTATTAAATATAAATATAATGATATATTAGATATTATATATATTAATATATATGTATTATATATTATTATATGTAATAATATTATTATATATATATAATAAATATATATATATATATAATATATTATATAGTATATATTATATATACTATTATATATGATATATTAGATAAAAAGTAAATGAACCTTGTTTATACACACTGATGCGGAAGCACATTAGGCACGGAGCCCTTCTTCCATGTGGGCGAGTTGTTTTTTTATCCCACTCACAATCTTTTCATGCTGATTGTTCGTCGAGAATGTACTGCAGACTATACCTATTGTAAAAGTCTTAGGTTTGACCCAATGGCCAAGGTTTGAACCAAGATCTCCCGGAAGCAGAGCGAACACTCCACCACAAGGCCACAGCGCCGGTGGCATATATTATATAGTCGGTTGTATAAATTTCATTTGACTGTCACATTTTTATCCTACACCTTAGGCCATAAGTCAATTGGCAAAGGTGAAGACGCTGAAGTGTTCTGCTGCCCAAATTTGAAGTCGATATGATGCTTGATTAAAAAATTAGAGCGATAATCAGGTTTGGTCGATGGGGCCCCAAGCGAGGACTCCCACGGATCCTGGAAGAGAGCTTTAACCATAAACCGAGAAATGCTTCATATGAACTTGAATTTTATTGCTTTTTAGTATTTCGATTATTTAATAAAACATCGGTTTAGCAAGCATATCAATCAAGGTGACCAACGGCTCTGATTAAGACATACACCCCAAATAATGAAGTCCATCTGAAACCGTCAAACTTAACAGATCGCTACAAAATTCTATCTATCATGTGGGTTGCTGTTGTTATTTTCTGACACCAAACCAGATTTTATTTGGATAGGACTTCCTGCTTGTATATCAGAGGTGATTGCGTAAAATGAAACCATGCGTACGCGGGTGCACAATGTTAATTGGCATCTACGAACTCATAGTATCCTTATTTGCCCGTATCTCAAGTCTTGTGACAAGCGTGCTGTTCAACGTTTTTGGTGGTTAAGTTGAACGGTTGCTACATAGGCTGCGTAATGAGACCAGATTACACACTGCATGTACCGTCCGCTACATACCGATAAGCGTTTTCAGTAGTTTTACAGCAATTAGCCTATCGATTATTTGCATGATGAATTATTATCATATTTACATGTTAATTTAGGATAATCGCTGAGAATGCATGCAATAATGTGCAGACTGACACTTTTAGAGCTGTTGAAAATCATTGTTTAAAGTACGTGGCCCCGTAGAATTCCTATGAGTCAATAATTGATTAATTTCAGCTCTGTGGATAAAGAATTCGCTAGTATGATAATTGGGAAAACAAAGGTAATTTGTTTAAGGTTAAATCCTTGCCTATTTCGCAGTCTATTGTGTAGTTCATCTAGTTTCACTTGATGAGGTGACAAGCCTTGAAACTTCTCCTTCTTACACCCTGTCAATCTGATTTTTATCACCGTCGATTCTTTTTGGAAGAGATGGTGCAACACCTTTGCTATAAAATATCCTAGCCTACAAGTTGTATGCGGTTAATAGTGGCTGTCGGAGCTAGGAGAGGGGCTCCTATCTCTGACTTGCTATACAGTCCCGTAGAGCACCGAGTCACGCTATACTTCACCACGCTTAGATCAAGTTTTGCGTAGGGAACCTCGCATTCAAATAACCCATGGGAAGAAATCCGCAAATACGAGTACTGGCAATTCTAAGAATTAAGTCCAACACTGTGCTCAATCGACGTCGAAACCTCCACGCTTTTATAGTTGATGAATAAATCGGCAATGCAGTAAGAAGCGTGTTAGATGAAATTTTGGCTCTTATTGATGTTTCTCCTCAAGGGTCACACCGGTAATGTTTTTTGTTGTAAATCAACTTGGAAAAATCTCTCAAGTGGAAAATCGTACACTTTAACAAACTCCTCCTTTTAGTAGGCGATTGAAAATAAACGCCGTTGCATTTATTAGAGGAAATACGGTATTATTGCGGTACTCCTGTATCAAAGTGACTGATGTAAGTATATTTTGTTTGTGATATACTCATGTTTGTTTTATTCGCTTATTTTATCGATTCCAGCTGCGTTGACAGTGTTGAAATATTTCTTAATTGAATCTACATTGAAGTCAGTGACATATCAGGTCAGCCAGGATTCACGAATCATTTCCTTCTTGTATTTGCCCATTTCTGTGTCCTGAGGTCAGTGAGTGCATTGGAGCTGTCTAAATACACAATGTTTCAGTTCCGCTGAAATCAAACAAGAGCAAATATTATCCTACTCGACTAGTTCGGGATTCTTGACGTCAATATTTCCGTTGTTGCGTAATGTGGGCTTTGATGTACAGCCATGAATGTTTGATCTTTGATAAGGAGATGTCTTCATATGATCTCTCCGTTTAGCTGAGCATTTGTATTATCAATAGACTTTTAAGGAGAAGTCATTACGTGGGAGTATGCAGAGAAGTAGCACTGGCAATTAGTAGATTTAATGCTGGCCCTATACGTAGTCAAATTGCTTGGTGTACTACTTGCTTCTTATATCACAAAATAATGAAGGAGACGATGTTCTCTGCGAGGTTTTGTAGGTACGAAACCAGAGGCTGTCGAAAATTAATCGCTTAAGTTTTTGACAAAGCAGTCAAGTAATTTTTGATAACCCCTGAGCGAAACTGTGGTACACTATGACAATGAATATCAAGGGAATGACTGCTATTAAGTCAGTAAAAGACATAAACATCCTTGATTCTTCGACCACAATCGTCCGACCCAGAAATCGAACCGAAGTCCTCGGTGGAGAATGAACAACAGTAAAATAGGAATGCGAGTGAAGGATATCGACAGTCATCTCCAAGTGATATCAACAGCTTATTGTCGTATTATTAACGACAGAATGCCACCAGCATTCATGTTGCAGTGAGACAGCATATCAGCATGTCATTCGACTGTCATACCATTTTTTAATGTATAGATTGTCACCCAACATCAGTAAAACTAATCGTACAAATCTTAATCTGTACTTCCAGTCATAGAAGGTGCGGGATGTCAAACATTGCAAAATTCCATTTGTTTATGTAGATCCATTCACTTCCGAGTTTGATGCACATAAAGACGTAACAATCTAACATTCATTTAGTAACTCATAATGAGATTTGTCATTTTCATGGCTATGACTTCACTTTTGCTGTAGATATCTACCACAGCAGCTAGAAATACGGTATTCCTGGAAATGCCTCGATTAACTAAATTTCTTTTAAAGTTAATGAAAGCGTCATCACAACAAGTGTTTTATTGTTGTAGTTCAACAAGCATGCTTTTCCGCCTACAAAAATGATATTCATAGAACTTCTTTTAGGATTTTTTTACCGGCGCTGCGGCCTTGTTGTGGAGTGCTCGCTCTGCGTCCGGGAGACCTTGGTTCAAGCTTTGATCGGGTCAAACCTACGACTTTTAAAATAGGTAGACTCTGCATACTTGCCAAACACTCAGTACAAAAAGAATGAGAGTGGATTAATAACAACTCGGCCACATGGAAGAAAGGCTCCGTGCCTAATGTGCTTCCGAGTGCAAACAAGGTTCATTTATTTACTTATAGGATTAACACGATTTCAGTAATTTGATTCTCCTGAAGATCTAGCAGCATTGACTGATCATTTAAAATGGCTATCAGCAAACAGCTATTGTCAATTCTATGTAGTCCCACCAACTTGCAAAGCGAAAAGTCAGATTTCTATGGATGTGTCTGTCAGTTGAAATATATCTGAAAGATAGGATTTTTGTTGAATAGATAATGAACTGATTCGTAACATCATAATTAGCGCTGATCTGATCAAATGAAAATATGACAAACTCATTTTCAGTTATTCAATGAATGTTAGATCATTACGTTTTTACGTTCAACAAACAAGGGAAGTACATGGATCTACATAAACAAATGGAATTTTGCGATGTTTGACGCCCCGTAACTTCCAAGAAGACTGGAAGTACAGCTTAAGAAGTGTGCGAGTAGTTTTGCTGATGTTGGTTGACAATCTATACATGAAAAATGGTAAGAATCTCGTGCGCGAATTTTAGGAAGAAAATGTCAGTTGCTGTCACACTATAAGAGAAGGATAACAATAAGTCGGTAACCCGAAGACCCACGACTTCGGTTCCATTTCTGTCGGGCGAGTGCGTTCGGGGAATCAAGGGTGTTGGTGTCTTTTATTGACTTAATAGTCGTCATTGTCTTTAGATATTCAATGGAGGCTAATGTACTTGTCTCATCTGGGACTTCTTAATGACAACGGAATGAGTGACTAGATTTGCTTACTAATTGACTAAATGATGATTAAATCTCTGTTGGAACGGTCTGCACCTTGCATTATTTAGTTTTAATTCGCAAACAATTATGACAAATATGTTCACGTGGAAAGATAGCGATCAATTACTAAATTGATTGCATATGGGAAAGATGATCAGGGGAATGAAAATCATTCACGCTGGTGCCTAACTCAGATTAGAAAATATATCAACCTGTAATGAAATTGTGAATCGCATAACGATTGAAAAATGAACACCGAAAGCTGGATGTCTAGCAGTCATAAGAAGAATAATGCAAGATTATAATTGTACAAGAAACGTAAATATGCAGCACAAGGAAATTCGAGATTTAAATATGAATTGCAATTAGTGTAATCACACAGATGAGGAAATCTACAAGAAGAAAAGATAGTGTAATGAAAATTCAAGTGGATAATACAGCGGGTGGAGCAAAATGTATTTGTATAGGTTAGTCCCCATGACTTGATTTGCGTTTTCTGAAAATAGGAAGTCATCATCAGGAACTCAGGTAGGATTCTTGTTTCGGCCCCAATTCCAGGACACTCAGTGTGCAGCTTCCACGAATTTCACAAGATCACATTACTAGTCAAATAGGTAGAAAAATACTGTACCTAGAAAATTGTCTTTCTGAATTCAATAGCTGAATTCAGTTACTACTGAATTATGATAAGTGAATTATTCCGGTGTACCTTGTGTTATAGGATTTGTAAAAGCAAAATTTTTACCACGCAAAAATGCACCCACGAAAAGCAAACACAAATGCGACAACAAAAGCATAAGCGAATTTTCCAGACGGCAACAATGCGACAATAAAAAACCACCTGAATTTGCAAAAGAAATACGACATAGCCCAGAAAGCAAGAAAAAATCCAACTAAAACTCTTACAATCTGAACACAATTCACAACTCAGTAGTGCCAAAATGAACTTACACATCATTGCAAAAAAAACCTGATTGAAATCACAAATAAAAAATACTAATGAATTTTCAGATTTATCAGTATTATCAAATAAACACGGTGGTCAATTTTATCTTTCGTTTGTCAAGAAAAATAAATTCTTTTTTAACTCAATCTGGATCACTTCTCATTGCTCTCCAAAAAATACATCTCACAAGCGATACTCAAAACACAATAATATTTAATTACGTTGTTATTCTTGAAATGTCAGACATGATAACTCGTGAAAAAATCTGAAGCACGTTAGTACGTGATAAGTCTTCCATATTGCCAACGGGGCACCCTACCATTCTCACTCACCAAAAACAAAAAGACGCCGCGCCACTCCCAATCCCCAATTTATCGAGGATCGAAATATTAATGCAAATTATGCACCTAGTCTTTTTTAAATCAATTTAAAACAAAACAAGGAAACTTTGTGTCCACTCAGAAACATTGGAGTACGGCGAGTAGGGCGGGCCGCCAAACAACTCAACCATCCTCTCATGGGATACCGTAATATGCACCGTGGGTTTGGTGTTGTCAAAAATGAAAACTGTATGAATATGAATTATTAAACGCAACAAATTACAAAAAAGTGTGAAGGCTGCATGCAAAAGAGAAATTAAATGATTGAAATGTCATTAAATAAAAAAAATCAAAAATAATTATAATATCAGTATTTTTATTTCACTTCATCTGGGACATACTCATGTCTTGTTGTTTCTCCCGCCTATATGTTATCGCCAGACCGCGCTCATTGCGCTGAGCAATATGGTTATCAAGCTCGAAGCCTTCGCGGCCACGACAGCGACCACGCCAACCCGCTCCCTCCCAAAAGCCTGGCCTCGAACGACCACGCTGTAGTCCAAACGCCATGTCCACCCATAGCTCGTCTATGAAAATATTCCAGCCAGTCGCCATAGTCAATTCGCAAAAGACAAAAAACTCCAAAGAGGCAAGAATTTTTTTGTTTTTGCTTTTTTTTTTTTTTTAGTTATTTCTTTCATCTGGAAAAAACAAAGAATTATCGTCCCGTTCATTTTTTCACAAATTTTCATATTTCTTCTTTCCTGGAACCGGTCTTCAGTTTTTCAATCCGACACATGGCGAGAAAGCAATTATTGAAAAAAAATTGTACACACAATTGTGTGTTATCAGTGGTTCATATAAATAATATATTACCTACTCAAAGCCTCCAAGAGTCTGAGCATAAGAGTGGGGGCACTTGGTAGTCGGTGCGGTGACGCAGCGTTGTTTTTGCAATTTTCAGAGCGTGAGCATCTTCTCTCAATCCAATCAGCATGCTTGTTCATTCATTTTTTCGGTTTTTTTTCTTTCCGAGAAATCCTCTCCGAATCCTCTTCCGGGCTCTTGTAACTTCCTTACGATAGAAACGCAGGTTACTCTGTTGTATACTGCCAATCCCATGGCTCGCGGCTCGCGCTAGCTCTCATTACCATCTTTATAGGAACGTAGGAGCTATGAGTAGCTCTTTATTGAGTAGTAGACATCTTTTCATCTGACACTTCATTCATCTGACAACATTGCTTCTTATGATCAAGTGTGTTTCATGTATCATCTACCATTCATTGACTTATTGATATATCGCTTCCAGTTAGATCACATGTCAGATGTCAGATTTGGATGATCGATTTGGATTTGAAATTGGTTTGGAATTGGAGGTGTCAGTTTGGGTTTGGGTTGTTTGACTGGTGGTTATGGGTTAGAATTCAGACTGTCAGATGGTAGTTTGGTTTTTCACGTTTTTGGGAATTGTACATTTGTTTTGGAATAAAGATATTTGCTTTTGCTATGTCGTATTTGGATTTGCAAGTTTCACATTTGGGTCGCAAAACCTATATTAAGCATTTTCTAGCATTAATAATGAAGGAAACTCTTATAAGGTTTAGCTTATTAAACCGTTGAAGAGACTTTTTCCACGAAGTCTACACGGAATGAACAAATCCGACCATATCTCATAAGCTGGCAGTTAAATGTAAAGTGTCATAAAATTGAGAGCTTGAAGGCTTAGGATCGAGATTCGGGTAGACATACGGGCAGTGGAAGTGTCATCAGATGTCCTTGCGCTGAAATTATTCGATGTGTTTTATTCCTATTTTTGAGGAGTTCCTTTGCCACCTCTTGAGTTTACTTCAATTTCTCCTGAAATGCATTTTTGAATGGTACATATATTGTGCTAAGTTGGACGCACTTCTGAGTAGCCTCACTGACTCCATACTCACCCTCATTACCTTCAAGGTGATGGGGGTGCGTGTCGAACTTCGATATCTTTGTGCAATGCGCGACAACACGATTTGACTAATATAAGGTTTCCTGGACAAATTCATTTCTAAGTCATTTGTCTTCAAGACAAGACATGCAATTTCAAAGATAGTGAATCTTCTTCAAAGAGACGTCACAAATTTCAATGTTAGATCGCCCATGTTCGTATATGTTGCATGTTCGTAGCAGCGCATGCAAATTAGTGAATAGGAAACAATTTCAATTATCAATCATTCTATAGAACTTTTATGCTATTGAATTGGTTGCTTCATCTTGAGCCTGAATACCTTAACACGCGTTTGTGCTCCTTTGCATTGAAGCTTAGATGACGTGCGATTGAAATTGGTTCCGCTATCTATGTACTGTATGAACTGTATTGTTATAGTTTTCTCTCGATGAAATCATAACTTTAATCTTCATAAATTTTGTTTCACTGCAATTTGCTTCATTCGCAAAATGACAGGCAGCTTTTGCATTTGTTTTTTAACTTGTTTTCAATCAAATTTCAATTGTTAATTTGACTTTTTCATTTGTAAAGTAACCTGTACTACTGATAAATAGGCGCACATATTGCTGTATCCTACCATCTCATTGATCTGATATTAGCTTCTAATAGTATGTGGAATCGTTAACTAAACATGCTAAAGTGGATGAAGAACATAACATTATATATATTTTTGCATTCTTTAGATTAACTTTTCAACTTTACATTAATTGAATTTTTTTATATGAATTATTTGAATGTCAAAAATTCCATTGTCTTACAAAAAGTTTAAATATAGTTAATATACCAACTCGTTGCAGATCAGAGCATTATTTGAATTAATTGTTGAGGGGAAAGGAGATTGTTGGCAATTTCTTGTTAGCTAGCAGTTGCTGTGTGAAAAGTAGGAAAATGTCCTGTGGGAACACTGGTCTGGATTGCTTATGGCTGATTCGACCTCTGTGGCTCTACCCGTGTTCACGGAAAACTCCATTTCAAATACGTCAGCATAAACATCTTGGTGACCTTGTCGCGAGAGATTCTTTGTTCACCAAGACTGAAGAAATCCACCATCCGGGGTCTTTGGTCGCGATCACAGTTCGAACTTTGATACAGCACAGTGATGTGCCTTAATTGCCACGTGTGCATCTTCGACAATGGGATATCATCACAAGTAAAGTAGAACTTCACTTGATAATGTTCTCTCCATCGTATGTCGTTGATCAACTTGTACTGAATACCATAAATTTCTGTATGAATTCATTCCTGATCTTTTGCAATGGCTTTTTGCCGGACATCATCACATCTGACTTGATGTCTCTCACACCCTTCGTTGTTATGTATATGAGACAATTGTAGGCAGGAGGTGAAATCATATTCATTTATCGGGCTGCTTTCTTATCTAACTTGCACTTTTTCAGGCGTGTTCGCCAGCAGATTTTACAGTCAATCTAAATGCATATGCGCGTCTATTAAATGAAAATCAATCGAATTAAGCGAATAAATGAAAATTCTTCGTTAATGTGCTTTAGCCCTACATGTTTGATTAAATAGTCTTCATGTGCGGAATAAAATAATCTTTTTGGAAAATTTTTCGATCGGATATTTCGATTGGTCAGATTTGAGATTTTATTAGAGCGACTTTCCTTGAGGAATATACAGAAGACAATAACATGATAAAAAATTAACGTAAATTTATAGGTCGAGGAGGATTCGTATCTTGTGATAATCTGATATTTAATAATGGTGCAGCCGAACTGTAGTGGGCATGCTGTTAAATTTCTGAAAATATTTTAGGTAGCAAAAATAATTGTATTTCAGGCATTGTCACTTAGATCTTTCATAGGAGTAAGCTGGTCATATCTATGACATGGTGACTCCATTCAAATGAGCAGTACAGTTCTCAACTCAAACATGATACCACTGATATCCGGCTTTATACATTCCCAGTCTTAGATTTCAGCAATGTATAACCTCAAGCATGCTTGAGATGACAGCAATGTCCATGTAAAGACGAGGCTACGTTAGCAGCCGAGGCTGATCATTGCTGTCTGAATTCAAATGTGCTCACAGAAGCATTGTAATATGATTCTATGGTAAAATCATTGTGGTCAGGATTACATGATGCCCAGATATAGATATATAACACCTGGACTGTTAGCTCAAAACTGCAGTGTCCAATTAACGAATAGTAAATATTTAGATAATCGTATAGCGATGTTTGTTTACCACATATATTCATGTGTGAAAGCAGAAAAAATGAGATGTATCGGTAGAATTGGATAAGCCCTAGATTGATAGAAGTTACATATTCGGCAATTTATTTATTTATTTTCTACCTGCAATGCCATTTGCATTTAAAGTTCGTTTCAGATTGCAATGTTTGTGATGAAAAGTCATATTTTTGGTGCTGCAGATCCTGTCATTATTGTGTACAAAATCTGGGTACTAAATAGAGCAATAATGCGCAAGCAGTGACCACTAAATAATGTATTTCAAATGAAAATCATCGTCCAAGAGGTTTTCAGAACAGTTCCCAATTTTGAAGCTTGAATTTCAAGACTGAAAGAGTTGGGATTTTGATTGCTCATCTGCAAAAGCTTCCTCGAAAATGTGGAAACATTGGATGCAAATGTTATAAAACTTGGTCGCAACATTGGAGAATCAGTCACTTGTGGTAAATCCAAGCTCCATAATTGGTCCATCATTCCCCCCCCCAACTTCCCCCCCGGATGTGCCGCGTACCTTTTTGTTTTTTTTTCCTCCGATGTGTGACCTTTGAGAGTCAATATTTCCATCTAGTCAACTTCAGATAAACAGTTTATTTCTATGGTCGCAACAATCCACCAGGATTTACGATATCAGCGCACGTGAAATTCATGTCATCTTTGCACAAAGCGCAAGAATGTTTTCATTACCTTCAGAGGGAAAATACTTCATTTCAATTTTATTTGCAAGATATTCTGCCACATTCTCAACATCGGATTGCACGTCTGAGCATCAGTAATTGAATTGATTTCATCAAGGGTGATGTTTCAAAACTTAAGGAGAGTAAACAGCGCGAATATTCTGTTCACTTTGAAAGATTTGGAGGTTATCGGAGACTGTGGGTTACTTTCTGCAACGTGCCAGCCAGATGGTAGACATAGTTCCTGATGTTCTAATAAAGTCGGTCATGCCGTTGAAGTAGTAGCATAAATCAAGTAAATACCATTAGAATTACAGAATAGTGACGACCAAGTATGCTCCCATCTAGCAGCTAGATCTGTTCAATCAAGAGATGTAACATTGAACGTACCTCCTTGCGTTCTTCTAACTCACACAATTTCGTGAGTCAATCAATGGTGTTATCTTTGCATTCCGACTCTCATAATTTTTCTCGCATTCCAAATGTTTCACTCCTGCCATGAGGACAAGTACTTGTGGGGAAGACGTAATAAGTTGATCACAGTGATAACTTCATAATTGCAGAGCAAATATCGTTCTTGATAATTCATGGAGTGAACATTCATTTGTAGCAATGTAGCATACAGCACCTGAACAGTTGATTCACTTCAAAAGATTGATGGAAAGGCAAGGTTACAATTATAATCAAAAAAATATTTGCAAAATCTTCTCAATATATTTCCGCTATCAAAATCATAGCCATTCTCAAGGGGTTATGAGAGACGATGAGAATGACTATAGTTTTGATACCCAAAATACTGTATATTGAGAGGATTTCGCAAATATTTTTATGGACAGAATTGTAACTTGCCCTTGGTATCACTTTTTTGAAATTTATAACGCACAGCCAAGACACATTGTCAGAACAGTTGATTCATTGTAAATTTTCGTGAATCCGGAATCCGGATGGTACACACATGTTGGCTACTTTCAATTTCATGACAATGTCATGTAAATATCATACATTATTCGTTTATGGAAACGTTCTCATTTGGCTTTCATTTCATTGACAGAACGCTCACGAAGCTGAGTTGCTGTTGCTGACGTCGATTGAGGATGTAAGTTACTGAAGGATAAATAAGATGGAGCTTCCGGAAAAATGCAGAGAATAGCATATGGCTCTGTATGACTGCTTCCTCGGATTCCACAAAGTGTAGAGAGCACATTCTGGAGCTCTCTGTGCAGGACAAAGCCCTTCAATGGATTACTGTTCCATTTCCTCAAAACTTCTCTGTTATTGTGGGGGAAACGATGAAGTATTATACTGCGACTTTTCCATTATTGCCATTATACTTTTGCAATCAAATGATGAACAAATATTAGGCAACGTCAAGCTTGAACAGGAAAATTGATGGAAAGATTACAAACGTGATTACTAAAATTGACAGTTATTCGCCAATTGTACACCTTCTGTGAAAAATTTGAAAAAACTATCATTCCAGGTGTTATATCTACATGTAGGAGTCCATGATAGAGAGTATGCAATACACAGATATCCTATTACAATGTATCAGTCAAGCCTGATACCAGTGATATATCATACGGCTAAATGCCTACTTATGCTACTGTTCCATATAACTCAGTCTTTGGCAACTGCACAGTCTAATGAACAAAATACATGTACGAATAATCTTATTCTTGAGAAGTCAGAGGCAATTATTGAACTGAACAAAATACAGTTCTCATAACATAAAAATCTCGTAATGATAACTTTGATAGCTGACATCTGAATCTATGACAATCGTGCAACATTGCTTCATACAAAAATGGGTGTCTACTTCAATTAAAGTTTCTGAAAACAGGACGTCAAACGAGAATGCACTCTGACGCCATTTAAGTAGTAGTAACATGTCACAGATATCAGTCTTTACACCTAGAAAGTCCTCATTCATGGACTTCATGAACTCGTCTTCTTCACAGACTCGTACTTTAAATCATTGACTGGAACTTTCTACAAAGTGGAAAGAAAACCTGACATCAGTGACAAATCATATGCTTAAGTGCCATTCTCTTGACCGATTAATGTACTGCTCTTAGGGCTTAGTCATTCAATGTGCTGTTTTATGAATTGAAATAAATATCCAAAAGTATATATGTAGCTATATTGTATGATTGTCAGACATTCAAAATGCCAGTATTTTTAGATATTTTTTCTTAATTCAGTACATAGTAGGCTTATAAATAGAACTGAATTCACTCCGCTCATTTCTGTGAATTTCCAGTACTGTGTGAGCGATATCTGTGTCTCTTGGCAGTGATCGAACTTCACAATTGAGTCTTGTTGAAAATATCAAGATAATGTTGTAGCAAGAGAGGGAACTCTCAGACTCGTGTCTCTGTCGTCATGTTCCCCTTCTTATGTCAAATGAACACCAGATTAGGTCAGTGAGAGAAGTACAACGATTTGACGCTCTCGTATTCGTCGCACAGCTGATCCAACGCCTGCACAGCGCGAGAATGGCATGCTACGCGGCGGTAGTTCTCGATGCTTGCTTATCTGCGCGGTTTCCATAGCCCGGCTGCAATAAAGGTCAAGTTTGACCTGCTCCTAACTTGATTTCCACGCCTCAAGTGTGAAATGTGAACAGTGTGAATCACAGTCTCCTCGTCTTACAGTCTTCCGCTCTGTGTGACAATCATCCTTCACCGAGATTTTCACCGCGATCAACATGAAGGAGCGTGTCATTACCATCCGTCAATCCTGTGCCTGGATGTGCTCTCTCCTTCTCCTTGGACTCTCCTTGGTCATCACCGTTACAGGTAAGAGCAGTACTCAACGATAGCAGCAATGCTAGTATCCTGCGTCTATGATTTGCAGTCATTTAAGACTGAGCGCCATATCTGTGGTCTTAGCATTCGGTTTGTATGAGGCATCAAACGTCGATCATTTGTAGTCATTTAAGACCGAGCGCGATATCTAGTCTTAGGATTCGGCTTGCATGAAGCATTCCGCATCGATCATTTTGTAGTCATTTAAGACTGAGGGCGATATCTAAGGTACCTTAATATTCGCCTTTTATGAGAGACATCAACAGACAAAGTGTTCAACTTTTATGTATCCTTGAAAATTGACACAAGTTAAGTATTTAAATAATGGCTATAGGAATACACATCGATGTCTTTTGGAATATTTCTGAATGCCCGGGCACATAACACGAGATATCTCAGCAAATATTAATGTTTTTCAACCGTCTTCCACATGGCAGTTTACAATTTAATCTATAATGCATTTGTATGATAAATGCACTGTAAAGATGCAGTAATAGGACGATGTAGTGGATGACATTATAGATTTCTTATCAAGATGTGTTCAATCATTGCGAATTTGGATCTCAGGCAGTTTTATCGAATTTGACAACATCTAAAACTGCTGTAAATGAGTATATACAGGAGTGTTGACATTGCTGAGACTATGTACACCGGTGTGATACAATTTTCTCTCCATTTCTTTTTCTGGGTGAATATTCTGAAGTTGCTTGCAATTGCTCCTCGGATAAATAGACCACACTTGTAGGACCCCTGCCCTCTTCTTTCTATATACGTTGCCCTACATCTCTGCTGAGATTCAAGCTGGAGGTACAATGGTGAGATATCGAGGCCTGTGGCTTCTAGGAGACTTTTCTAAGTTCGCACTTACATAAGTCAATTGGGATTTTTTTATTTTCGGTGCTCCAATCTCAACGGTAAGCCTGAAATTTCTTCTTGGGCATTATGGCATGAAAATGTTCCGCCTTTTTTTATCTCAAGTAAGACAGCCTACGTCTTATTGGGACTTTTAACTCTAAAACAACGATTGATCAAAAGTTCTGCTAAGATTCAAATCGTGTCTTTTAGAAGAATTTATTTGCCTTTTTGCGACCAACAATTTAGATTTGTGGAAAGGATTGACACAACACTGGAATTGAATACAGGCTGTTACAAGGAAATGTCTAGAGATTAGACTAAGAATTGTCATAGTACTTATTAATTTATTATAAGGATATGTAATGGCATGAATGCGATTAGAAATCGATCAAGATATTAACTCGAGAGTTCTGCAAACTTACCCATGAATTTACAAGGATTTTACAAGTTCGGTAGTAAACAGAAGAATGATAAGTCGAATTATATTGACAACCGCATTGAAGTGCTTCTTGCATTAAAATCCGGTGAAACCCATTGGATTAATTGCATTAGAAAGTTGATGTCAATTGTCTGTGTCTTAAAAAATATGAGTTTCAGCTGCTATCAAAATATCAATCATGCATAGATTTTGAAAGCATCAATTAGTCGTGCAGCCGAGGCTGTAAGGATAATTGATGTTTGAAAGAGTTAGGCATGATTACTATTGTGCGTAATTGAGCTATGGTACAATGTGAAAAAAGGAAGACAACAGTGTATCCCGTAGTGATGATTTCTATATCTATGCAGTTGAAAGACATCTTTGAAATCTCAATCAGCGTATATCTGCATGTGTATTCATAGCATTGCTGCCCAGTTCATTTCAATTACCCACACTAGTATTAACATAGCTTTTATCGGGCAACAGTGTAGGACATTTTCAAGTGCTTGCGTGCCCTCAAATGTCCTACATTGTTGCCCTCAAAAATCCATGTTAATGTTATATTGTAGTGAATGCGTGCTATGATTTATGTACATGTAGAAGTCTGTGGAAGTTTCTGGCGACATACATTGACAGTGGTCTTTAATTCAGAAGCCGGCAACAACGACGATTTTTGCCGGCTCTGGGACGACATCGCTGAAATAGAGTCGCATGGCATTCTCTACAATAGATATTGATAAGTTGCTATTGAATGTATGTATTGGTCATGAAATGAACTTGCGAAGACTGTGTGATGAAGTTGATATCAAGGTTTTTTGAATTTCAAAGCCACTGTTACAATAGACTGCATTGTAGTTATACAGCTACGACATCCGTACGACATTCCAAAATATAGCACGAGGCGAAGCCGAGTGCTATATCTTTGAATGGAGTGCGGATGGGGTAGCTGTATAACTATTATCGAGCACGCAATGGTCATCTAATAGATTTAGATATCGACATATATCTTATGCCTGCCAATCCATGGACTCCTAGATATCCTGTTATATTTCCTTAGTGATGCAGATAACTTGAACTTTTAGGTACGTAGGACTTTTTTTCATCAGTTTGTATTTTAATGCCAAATATAATTTTTTTATCTATGAGTCCATGGCCGATCTTACATGGACTACCAGATATCATTGTGGCCCCTCTATTATGTCTATGTTAATTTCAGTAGCGCAGTAATGGATCCAAAGATCGACATCTAGATATAGCATCACACCTATGTAGATGTCCATGATCTAAGAGGTGTGCCGTTAATCATTAGATTGTTAAATATAGTCGTTTTCTATTGCCGTTCTATATTACTTCAAAAGATATCTTTCAATGTGTTTCATCGTTCTATATCAGAAAATATGGCACTTTTTCATTACTATGATGAACATAGACAAGCGTTCGATAAGATGTTATCAGTGGTGATAAGTCAGAAGTCGGAAACAAGTCCGGATGAAATTTGATTGTCATTTTTGTCATCAGTGTCAGCTATTTGAGAGTACATATGCAACAAATGAGAGTTAATAGGAGAAGAAATCGAATTAATCAAAACGTATATTTACACTTGTCCTTCACAGCGGTGAGATGTGACCACATGATGTTAGTTGGGGTCTTATGAGCTTTGATGACCGAAAGGAAGCACTTCAACAATACAAACTTGAAATTCCTACATGCATGATGCTGCAGACATTGAGTCACGTAAATAATCTCAAATATCATTGTTCAAAACTATTTTGTCAATAATTGAAGTAAAAATATCTCAGACTCAAATGTGAACACTCTTTTTAGATCATTTTTTGTACTTGCATCATGACAACTATATTCTGAATATCCTATTTGGTAATTACAGCAATCAGTTATATCGCATTAAGACACAGATGATGCCATAAAACAAATCAAAGTAATCGTAATCATCACCCCTCATCAATACATGTGAAGTCAAGATTTACATGGATATTTGAGGGCAATGATATGGCGCGTTTGAGGGGGCGTAGGGAGAATAGTTTTCAAGTTGTGGTTCAGCCAGTAGCAGTTGTTTCAATCTTGAGTGATTTCCTCCAATTATTCATGCCAATAAAGTTGACTGGTAAACAAATTGTCAATAAATAAAATGTCTACCTGCTAAGATAGTTCAGTTTTCTTGTTAATGAATCATCTAGCGATTTCAAATCATTTTTGCGGATTTATTTTCTGTATTTTTTTTGGAAAAACTTTAAGTTTCTATGGGTATTCATTAAACTTATTACATTTCACTTAATGTGAGAATCAGTGTGGCGGAAACGGTCGGAAGCAGTGATTTCTAGCGGAAGCGGGAGCACAGAAAACTAGCGCTTCTGCATCCGAGTTCTGATTGTATTGAAAGCTCAGTTTAGCAACTGAAAAAAATAGATCGCATCTAAAAATATATATGTAGGCTATGATAGGCCTACTAATTAAATCTGTAGAATTCCATTGTTATGTTGCCTATTCCCCCATTATATGCCTACTTTGTTCTGTCTACGCATATAATATATGGTTATGTAGCCTACGTATAGGATATTGCCTGCACTGCACATGAATAGAAAATGAGTCAGTATAAATGAGCACGACAACTGAAAAGGAACACATTATATGCTACGGTAATAGCAGTAATAAGTAACAAACAGAGAAAGTGAAGTCCTATGTTTTGATTCTATATTTGACTTAGCAATTGATGTTAATAGACAACTTAAAAAAGAACACAGTAGACTAGCCTACTGAAAAGGAGAGGGTAAATATTTATTACCATAGGTATTCTAAAAGACGCTCAATTATTAAGAAGAGAATTATTGAGAAGCTACCGGTATACATACATATAGAGGCTCAATATGATAGTGACAAGAGCTTGGATGGAATGTTCCAGCCGGAAGCGGAAGGGGAAGCGATGGAGATGAGATCGCTTCCGCAACCCTGATGCTGATTGCATATTTCAAACTGTGCCAAGATATCTTATCGCAGGTGATGATAGCAGGTTCGATATAGCTCGACAGCCACTCCATCCGTTCTCCAGTCAAAGCTTGAGAGTTCAACTCTTGCTTGTAGCTATATATTATAGGATAGTTATCGGAATGTTATAAAAGATTGATGCATTGATATTTAGTGGTTGAGATGAAAATTGATAAGTTCAACTGTAGTTCCCAGGGATTTCATTCCGACTTGTTCAAGTCATTTCCCATTAATATTTAAGTTCTCTAACAATGCACCATCAATGAAAGTCTTCCTCCCAAGTATTTTAACAAATGTCCTTTTTATGGACTCCACAAGTTCCATCTCAATGGATCAATTCATTCGTCCTATCTACATTCTGAGGGTGTGATTCTATTTGTTAGCATTCTTCAGCTCTAATTTCCCTTGTCTTTGAATACAAATGATGGAAAAATGTTCATTATTTTGTTATTATTATGACAAATATTTCGGCGAAGTTTTGAATTTTTGTAACGATAAATTCTTTAGAATTCCATTCCATCCGCAAAGTTGTTGTCATGCAGAATTTTTCTCACACTTTGGAGAGATTTACTTGTGGGGTTCATACTTTGAATCTCTGTACCCCATCTCTCAGTTGCTTTATTAGAAGTTGCTCAATTTTACTCAAACTCAATCTAAATTTTCATCAACTTCATAAAATCTGCAAGAGTGCCATTGCCAGATTGCTAATAGCATTCAAACAAACAGCAATGTCTCCAAATCACTGTTGTAATCGAATTACCTTCATTTACATTTCAAAATACTTGTACAACTACATGTTAATAAAACACATTTACAATTAGAAAATTTTCTCTCTATTAACTGTGCTAAACATGTACCTACCTGCCGACTTCTAATGATGCGTGTGAGCGGTGTCAAACCTAGATCTTTGGAATAAATAGTCAGACCTTCCTACCTCTTCACCACTGATGTCCTTTCTGCCTGCCAGTTGACTTCCAATGATGCTTGTGAGCGGTGTCGAGCCTTGATCCTTGGGATCGTTTTAGATATCCCTCCTTCCTGTTTTCTGACTTCCAATGATGTCTGTGAGCGTTGTCGAAGCTGGATCCTTGGGACAGTTAGTCTGACCTTCCTATCCCTACAACATAGATATCCTTCCTACCTGCTTTCCGACTTCCAATGATGTTTGTGGGCGATGTCGAACCTGGATCCTTGAGATAGTTAGTCAGACCTTCATATCCCTACAACATAGATATCCTTCCTACCTGCCTGTTAACTTTCAATGATGTCTATGGGCAGCGTCGAGCCTGGATCCTTGGGATCGTTAGTCAGACCTTCCTACCCTACACCTCGGATATCCCTGTTGCCTGCTTTTCGACTTCCAATGATGTTTGTGAGCAGTGTCGAGCCTGGATCCTTGGGATCGATAGTCAGACCTTCCTACCCTTACACTACGAACTTCCTTCCCTCCTGCCGATTCCGCAAGTTAAGAATCACCGAGACATCTGAGCGCTACTCATTCTCAACCAAATCTAAATTTCGCCCAAAGTCTAATCTTTTGTCTAATTCCTACAAAATTCAATTCCGTCGAAGTCTTACATCGATGAATCCTCTGCCGTTTATCTTTGAGACAGACAGTCATAGCAAATGTCAAATTTCATTGATTAGCCATTAAAGAAACACTTTTGATGCATGTTTTGATTGCAACTGAGATAGGGGAGAAGTCATATTTGAAAGAATAGAGCGTGTGCTACAACATTTCAAATAAGAAAATGAGGAATTTTTATCTTGTCTGTCTTCTAGTTTCTTCAATTTATAATGTTTTCCGTCACAAGAATCTCGCTAACTTGTGATTTTTATGCACGTAATCCCGGGATGTTCAAAACTGTATTCGAAGTTTCGAAGTATATACAGGGTGTTCGTGATCTTCTGGCGGACGTTTGTCACAGTTTTGGTACATGTACAACAGCGTTTTGCACTAAGTCATTCGAACTATGTACACCTAAACTATGTAAATATGTACATAGATTTCGTATGTACAGCATTGATTTCATTGTATCTGCGAAAATAAATTATATGAAACAAACCAATGCAATTACCTTGTTGAAAGTTTGCCAATACTGTTTTTTATGAATCGATCTCACTATGGAGTATCGAGATTTTACAAACGCGCAGATGGTTTCTGTAGTCGCATATGCGGTAACATATGACTGTGAGAAGGCTAAGCGTCTGTTTAGGGAACAGTTTGACAAAGAACCCCTTCAGCAAGAACATTGCTTAATTGGAAAAGGAGATACGAAATGATCTCTACAAAAAGCCCCGTCCAAAAACTTTGAACGAATTGAGACAGAAACTGGTCTTTCTATTGGACAACATGACCACAGATGCCATTTCTTCTGCTTAACAATAATTTATCAAGCGTTGTCATCTTTGCATACGCTGCGATGGAGGTCATGTGGAACACCTTTTGTACATTTTTAAATAATATTGTAACTCAGTATACGATTTTTGATCACTAAAGTGCAAAAGCATAAGAACATAAAAGCATAAAGCCTCAATAATAACTCATGAAAATCGGCCAGAAGATCGCGAACACCCTGTATATCCAAGAATTTTGAAACCTTTGCATGTCTTGGTGGCCCCTATACAGTTAGCCTTGTCAAATTAGATGCATATACACAATATTATTTAGTTTCTGCTACATAGAACCTGAAAAGTTCTTAGTCATTCAGAAATAGATGTTCCATCTTGAGAACAAACGATTCCACATGTTGCATTCATCGAAGGCGCATGAAGATTGCATCATCAGTATATTCACGAATAAATTTTATCACTTCAGTCAAAACTATTCATCAAAGATTGCACGTGTCAACCGCTATGATTTCGTAGAGGTCATCAACTAAGAAGTCATACAAATTGAAGTTCACATGAAGGCCAGGCATGTTGACTTGTCGGCGCGGTTGGTGTTCAACCAAACATCTCGAGATCCTGCCGAGATTATGAAATCAATGATCACTAATTCAAACAAAAATCACTTGGGAAATTCTCTACACATGCAGAGGAACTTGTGCCGATCAGATCTGCCGATAGTCACTCATCTAAGTCTCTTGTTTTTCCAGCAGCAAAACATGAAAATTGAAATGTGAAAGCAAGAAAGTGATCGCTATGGTAACACATCTGAAGGACCACACAAAGCTATCTATGGTAACCTAGAAATCTAGAGATTGATGTGACAGAGATTGAGACGGCAAGAATCTCTTTCGTATTGAACAGTTAGACAGACAAGAAAATGATTCCGTCGTGGTCATCCTCCTAGAAATGAGATTATCATTTGGAAGAGGAATTCAGTTGGCAGAATTCAGTAGGATGCACCATAACGTTTTTTATTTACAGGGTCATTGTGGAACATACGCTAATAGTGAAAAAACCGACAGTATTATCATTCTTAATGTGAGTTAACTTATTCCAGGCCTCTTGAGGTTGATAACGAAGGTATACTCGTAACTTAAGAAGAGTTCAGGCTCACAGCAGAATTACACAAACAAATTGAATGTTTTTTAAGAAGAGAAATGATACGAGACGTTTATACTTCATGCTTTTTATAATCATGACACATGCCAAAAGCGTGAATATATAGTCACACCGTGGAGTTCAGGATCCTATGCTGTAGTACTCTTTTATGCTTGCTTTGCACTGGCAGTTGCTGCAGGTGCAGTAGACGAGTGACACCTTTGTCATGTGATTGAAACGAAACATGGCATGGAACAGAAGTGTATGTGCAGCACCCAACTTGCATAGCGAACAGCAAGCCAACTAGTCACTTACTGCATTGTTCAGCCAAAGTAATATAAGGAACGGAAAAATAGAGAAAATCAACCAATCAGATGACCCTATCATTGCAGCAGGCTGTAAAGAAAAAAAATTCGGTCTAATCGCTGAACTGCACCTGAACTGCCACTGCAGCACTGATGTCATGTTCTGTGTCAGAAGAAATGACAATTGACGTCACAACGAGGTCATTTGCTGTACAGCACATGAACTGCCTGTGTAAAGCAACCTTTAGTCTAGACAGCAGGTGTCTAGGATGATGCCAGGCTGGACTCTAGGCGAGAACGGTCTGTCTATCTTGAGGTTACTTCTGATTTAAATGCCGTGCAATCTAAATATTTCACGCTGAGTAGCATCCACTTGAGAGATGTCACCTGTTTGAATATGAATGAAATTTGACCGCCAGTTGAGCCTGTAGAAGGCTTGAAAGAAAATTATAAATATTGATCATGTGACCACAGACAAGTAATTCTCGCTCTCATTTTCTGCTTAATTAATCTTCGTATTCCATTGCAAACCATCCTGAGCAGAGTGATTTTCCAGCTCCAAACGACTCTACAGGCAATTTGGGATTTCATCTGTAATGGTCGGCCATGTCAATCGTTGTGAGTGAATTGTCTTTCAGGCTCATGCCATAAAGCACCCACATGCATTATTTACCAGCTTATTAGCAATTTTCCGTTCCATTCTTTAAACTCTTTAGGACAAATCGCCCGCAGTCGAAACAGCAGAATATCATTTCAAATACAATTCATTGACATGATGATACAACGTCAATGAGGGATGTTGTTGTTGTGTACGTCCATTGTAAGTAAAGACAAAGTTTATGCTATTTCAGGGTATCTTAAGTCAGATTTTCATAAAGCCATGGAGAGACAAACTTAATTCATGCATTGGGCATAGATTGTGACAGTGACCTAGATACTTGAATGCATAGATTAGCGACATGCATAGCTTGATAAGTATTATATTGTTAATAATTCATTATTGTTTTTATTTAATTAGATTGCTACTCTAGGGAAATTAACAAACGTATATAGAAATACCTGTTTTTCTGATGAACTTCGTGACATGGAATTCTTCATAAATTAGTTGGATATCCATTGAAAGCACAAATTTTATATCGAAAGTTTCCTTCAACTATGGGGAGATTCTTAAACTGTGCAATGTGTTAAATGACAATTCACAGACGATTGTGTTTTGAATTAATGCTGTCTCTGTTATAGATGTGGAATTATAGAAATACAGATGCTTCATGTCCCCTTTCTGCTATGACAGCACAGATTTCTAGCAATCCTCGCTCTGTGATCATGGCCAAAGCCGTCCAGAAGGATGCTAGGATACTTGCAATGTCATGGAATATTGATGAGCATTCAGGCCGGCTTTTCCGATGGTTTTGAATTAGTTCACTTAACTCGGATTTTCATGGTTTAAGATTTTATCTATCGATTTTGTAGACAGATAGAAAATGTTGTCATGATGTGTACATGTATTTTCTTTTTTAAATTTAATCGTTAGTAAGGGTGAATGCGGAAGCTGTAGTATGCGAGAGGCTGTAGTATGTAGATGATGTTTCAATTTGTCTGCGTATGATCAAACATCACTAATAACTAATCATTCAAATGTCAATCATGACAACGATAAACAATCCATTCATCATTTTATAGGGCTCTGAATATTGCATGCTATAAACACTCTACCATATAAATGAAAAAAAGAAAGTTCTTAATAAATTGTAAGTGACATTTACAACGGTTAGAGAGCACAGTTCCTGACTAATTCAATGGGATTGATAGTGCATCGTATGTCGCTTCATGCCTGACCTGAGACCGGTCTGTCACCGCTTGAAATCGGTCGGAAGATGAACTGCTGCCGGTCTCCCAATTGCCTTTGACCCGCTTGGAACCGCATCAGTGCCAAAAATCACCACATCAGTCGACCGTTTCCCGTCTCTGCTGTATAGTATGAAGTCGAACATATGACTGCAGGATATTCGTACTGTAAAGCTAATCACAATGATACTTGAGATTCAGCACGGGACATTGCTACGGACAAATGGGCAGCAGAAGTTGCGTGCAGAAAAACTGAGGAAACAATGTTTGTCATTTCTCAGGTTGTGAATCTTTTCAGCCATGCTTTCAAGTGATAGATTCTGTTTCATTATCTGACAGTTGCGTGTCACAATTCATCAAACGCGATTATCTCGCAAATTATCGAGCTTTGAAATCAAATGTGACGGCTGTGTGCTCATCCATTGACATCAAAATAGATAGCCGTGATAGGTAGGATACCATCGATTCTGTCCACTTCCTCAAAGTCACAATTCAAACATGATTTCATGGACATCGCAGAATTGTCATTTGAGGAATTATGAAGTCATAGACATCGTAGGGTGGTCATTTGAGGATAGTTAATAAAAAGTCATATATACGTATGTATATAACACCGTTTATACCGGAATATTCTGCCGGGTTTGGTGTTGTATTGTCGTTCATAAAGTCGGCTAAATGTTCTGCCGGCAGAATAATTAAATCGGCTTGATTTTCCGTCGGAAAAAGTAATGGTTAATGCTACAGTCCACTGTGCATCATCACGCCACGCTGCACTCTCCGCACTTCAGTTGAATCTATAGCGATGGACATTGGAAACAATTGATGAGTACTAGTCCACGGTATTGAAGACGCGAAGGAATAACCACTGATCAACCTACTGTAAAACTTCTCTGGACAATAGCAGTAGATAAATGCCATTGATAATAATTCGATTTCTATGCCTAGAAATAGAAAGGTACTGGCTAGCCGATTACAGAAATCACAAAAGGGGGTGATATCTAATCGCTGTTCATCAAAATGTCTGTGTTCTATTTCTATGTCCTGAAATAAACGTTTGCATTCAACGAATACATGATACATACAACCACAAACACAGTGCGATAAGAGATTTTCACAGCCATGTAGCGATAAATCATTCGATAAATGTAGATAATAGTAATGCGTGACATGAACGTCGTGCAATAATATTCATCAAATATGGACTACTTCTCGTATTTCATAATGCACGGCATACAAAATTTGTATGCATTAATTTTAGTTAATGAGCAGCCCCACAGCCATTCAATCTGAAATAGAGCTACCGATAGAACGCTAAGTTAGCGTCCTCATAGCGTAAACCATTGATAATAATTACTCGATTTCTATTGCTCAAAAGTGAAATGCATTGGCTTCCCAATCGCTCCATGATAGAGCTCTTAAAGTGAAAGCTACCTTAGCTTAATCACAGCACTGTTTATCAAAATATTTGGCAAGTGCTTCAGAATAACTCTATGCTTAACCATTATCAATTGTTGTATTGCTATGTGCTGAAATATGAGTCTGTATACAGTGAACACATTGCATACAATAACAGTGCTGTAAGAAATCTATGATATTTCTTCGATCATATTGATTGCACGATGAGGGTCATTTATCGTCCGTCGATCAATAAAGACTGTTTATTGCATTCCTTGAAATTCATGCACTCTTTAGAAAGTGTAAATTCCATCATGGAAGCAATAGTCATAGAGATTATTACACTGTTGAATATAAAATATCTTTCACATGCATAGACACAAATATCACCACTGCGAGATACATCGTTGTCTTCTCTTTTCCACAATATACCATTGCTAAATTGCATAATGTTTCTCCATCATTGTTAGCACATAATAACAAGTCCAGTTGGGAATTCATTGCATCTTACACATTTCCTTTGACCTGCAACTTTATGACGTCGGATGTCATGTATCATCGTTGACTTCATGACTGGTCCGATAACAATGCCGTGTGAAACTTGAATTTCATCCTCAATCAACTTCAAGATGAGAATTCGTGACATGAAGTGGCAGGGAGCTATCAATGAATTCAGTGAACATACAACGGAGGCTGATATAAGAGCCTCATTTGAGAGATATTTTTAAGAAATTTTATTTGAACCGCATTAAGTGGACGAAAAATGTAAGAATGCAATCTCTAAAAGCTGTATTCGTGTACAAAATAAGTCAATCACACGTCAGACGCCGGGTGGTTTTCGAAGCCTCCCAACAGCAGTGTCCGACAATTTGTGCAGACATTGAAGGCCATCATTTAATGAGAAAATTGGACATGTTTCTACTATGTGCTCCATTGTCTGATCCTGGTGGCTGTAACTCTGCATGTGTAGAATATGTGCCGAGATCCCTGGTCTTGTTCGAAAGCAGGAGTGCTCATGGGCGAAGTGGAAGCCAGCCACTTTTTGTACACATTAGTGCCTCTTTTCGTTGGAGTTCTTCACACTAGTGGTCTCCATGGCATAGTGGTTAGGTACTTGGCCTAGCGATCTATCGGTCTAGAGGTCGAGACCCGAAAGTGGCATTGGAAGTCGCCAGGAAGGTCATCCGGGCTAGAAGATCAACTCCAACTTAAAGTCTGACTATTTCAGCAACGTCCAAGCCCCCAGTGTGGGGAGTAGTGACGTTAAGCCATCATTCATTTCATTAAAGTCCGCCCAGGCGATCCGCCACGTCACAGTCACTTTGAAATCCGGTGGGGGTAGGCTGCGCCAAATCGTATGAAATGAAGTCAGTGGTAGTCGCAGTGGATCGTGGATGCTGGTGGAGGGATGTTGCACAGAGCCGGTAACCACTCTAACCCTGCACTGCGGATTGTGCCAGAGATCATACACATTGTAGCGGTCAGTTGTACATCCATCTTTGAGCTGTGAGCGGAGTTCCGCCGTATTGGACGCAATATTCTGCGGCTGAGTAACACAAGCTCTGTTGCCCCTAGTGTGTTGGAATCCACACACTGTGCATATCCATTGATACCTTTCTCAATTGAGGAAAAATCAACGCTCAATCGAAGTGTTGGTCGCCGCATGCATCATCTGAGTGAAAAGACTATATATGAGATCATTCCTAGATGCTGCATAAGTTATTTTATGGTTTATGACGGTAAAAGGTGAAAATGCGTCTTGACGGATAATCCTGACAGCATCGCTATACACGTACATGTAGAATTTGTAGGCTTCGGCCCGAGTAAGGAAGGAGGGATTTCTGTCACGAACTTCTGAAAAGCCATGGAGTGACAGGCTTAATTCATTCTGTGAATGGACATCAATGGTGCCAGTGACATAGATATTTGAATACTTACATTGTTGGCATGTGTGGTACTGTTTATAATTGAGCATTTAGCAAAAGTATAATAGAATTCATTGCGTCTCTCATAGAATCCGTGACATCAAATAGCCAAGCAAAGCATGAACAGATTGTTACGACGGGAGCTACAGCTACAGAGATGGAGTTGTCAGCATCTACTTGCCAGATATCATCACATTACTTAAAGACCATACATACACGCGCTCATGTTACGACGGGAAATGCAGCTGTTTCATGCAGGTTGAGTTATCGGCATCTACGTGCTAGATATCTCAGCAAGTTGCAGATCATATATACTCGCGCTCAATGTTACGACGGGAAATGCAACTGTCTCATGCAGGTTGAGTTATCGGCATCTACGTGCTAGATATCTCAGCAAGTTGCAGATCATATATACTCGCGCTCAATGTTTCGACGGGAAATGCAACTGTCTCATAGAGGTCAAGTTGCTAGGATCTGCTTGCTAGATATCTCAGCTAGTTGCATATCATACATACACGCGCTCAATGTTCCTACGAGAGATGCAGTTGCTTCATGCAGGTCGAGTCATTAGCATCTATTTGCTAGATATCTTTAGTTAGAGACCATACATACACTCGCTCAATGTTATCACGGGCGATTTCTATGAGGATATCTCAATATCTTTTCATCACATCTGATTTCATCCGTTATACAGCCAAAGACACCCGACTTCTCGCTGTAATGTAGAATGTATAGACATCTTCACATTTATTCCTCGTTCTTCTTGATTCTCACTTATTCTAAATTTGTGTTTATTCAAATCATTGCCTCAAAGTCAAGGAAATCTCTCATCAATAAACATTGGATTACCTGAAAATAATGAAGGCAAAGATTCTGTCGTCTTATTTTGATACACAGCTGTTTCTCTCGTTGTTTATTAAATGCAAACAGAGGAGAAAGAAAAATGATTACGGCATTGAGAGTAGAAAGCTCTGACAGTTCTCTAACACGAAATTTCTTTTACAAATGTTTGACGAAGTTCGTCTCGTGGTGTTAACAAACAATGGGAGCGTTAATAATTGGATTTCTTAAGATCACAATTGTGCAAGAATTGATTTGGAATTACTTTCGAATGACGCTCTCCCCTACCGAGTGTTTGAAGGAATAATTTCAAATCAACAATTTATTCATTGTATACAAACCAAATTTATGAGATTTTGAATATGGAATGACTTTCATTATGATGAAAAGGCCAAAAATTATCATATTTGTAAGCATTAGTTGAAAAGTTGGCACTACCATAGACTTCATCAGCACAGCAAGATTTCAGTGCTCCATGATGTATGACGTGTGCATGAAAATGAATATTTGTATGAAAATGAATGCTGGTTTTATTGTAATGAAAAGTCCAAAGCTAATCACATTTGTATGCTTGTGTTGGAAACTTGGTACTATCATAGACCTTATCAGCGTAGCAAGATTTCGGTGTTCCACGATGCATGACACGTCCTGATGTTTGTATGTAAATGGATGCTAGTTTTATTGTGATGAAAAGTCCACGAATTATCATATTTCTATGCATTAGTTGAAAAGTTGGCACTACCATACAATTTGTAGACTTTATCAGCCCAGCAAGATATCAGTGCTCCATGATGTATGACGTGTGCTGACATCTGTGTGAAAATGAATACTAGTTTTATTGTGATGAAAAGTCCAAGAATTATCATATTTCTATGCTTGTGTTGAAACTTGGCACTACCATAAGACTTTATCAGCGCGGGAAGATTTCGGTATTCCATGATGTATGGCGCGTCCTGATGTCTGCATGAAAATGGAATTGGTTTCAAATAATAAGAGGAGAGGTTTCATTAGTCAGTTATTAATCAGCTACACCGGTCTCTGAATCATCCATTGTGCGTAATTTAGCTGTGGCACCATGTGGAAAAAGGAAGGCAGCAATGTATCCTGTAATGATGATTTCTCTATCTATACATGTGAAGAGCGTCGCATTGCTGCCCAGTTCATTTCAATCACGCGCAATAGTATCAACATAGATATTTTCAGACAACAATGTAGGACATTTTCAGGCGCTTACTCGCCCTCAGATACTCTACATTGTTGCCCTCAAAAATCCATGTAGATGATATATTGCCATCATTTAGTCATCGTGTTGCATACATAATATGTGCAAGAAATGCACTCATTTAATAGGCACTTCTCAATGTGGATTTGAAATGGATCTATATTACGTAGTTTTAGTTAGCTTTTGAGGTATATACTGATTATCACTGTCTGGATCATTTGATATCAAGCAAGATGAACCATTTGAGTTAGTGATATCAATTTTGATAATCGATGGAGAAAGTTGATAATAGCATAGATAGAAGTATCATGTTACAGTGAATGCCGTAGTACTGAAAGTTATTTATGGAACTAATCAATGCTATTTGACCAATTTCCGTATTGATATTGCAAATTGTCAGATTGGAGATCTACATAGAACACTTCCTTGGGAAGTTGATAATATGTGTACATGGAAGTGGAGAATGAATATCAATAAAATAGCGCTATAGCCAATCAGAAAATTCTAGATAGTTACTCCGCTTAGAAGTTACTATTTAGAAGTGAATGAGTCATTAGTCCGAAAGAATCTACGAAAAAGTAATGGTGGGAATACGCAATCCATATGGAAGGCATACCTGTGCGGAGACTAAATTTTCTGATTAATCTTTCTAATTAATCGATGCAATCATTATCACTGCGACTTTGTTCATTGTAGTATCTTATCCGTGCTCTCTTGTCGAGAAACATGCGTTTTGATATTTTGACATTGTGTGAAGAATCTTGAAACATTGAATCGCAATATGCCGGTCTGTATATTGTTGTTCAATCATAGATATCTTCAGATTACAGCTCTCAGCATTAGTCTATTGCAGTTCATCTATCTGACTTGCAATCGTTGTCTTTTCCCACATCATTGAAACATCAACAATGTATTGGAAAACGTCTGTGAAGGAGTCTTGAAACTCATTGACCAAGAAATGTTCGGATTATTCACGGACAGGGAGTTGATATTAGTTGCTCTTCAATATGTATTCCACCCGGTTTGTCTAAGATGCTGTTTGCTCAGAATTGAAATATTTACTTTTAAAAAGTATATTTAGTGCGAGGAGCCCAAATACTCTCAGATCTCAGCGATTACCAATTTTGCTCTGAGCGCTTGAAGGATCTTTAAACTTAGTGAAAATGATTTATTTCAATGCATGCTTGCTATCGGGCACATTTAGAAATTCATTGATTATAGCATAGACGTGTACAAAGACCATAGCAAAGATATATACGAACAACATAGCTCCGTATGCAGCAACATTTGAGTTTGAAAGAGCAGCTGATATCACCTCTGGTGAATGACATTTGCCAGTTTTACGTTATACAAAGAGCATGGCATATACGCATACAAAGAGCATAGCATGTTCATATACAAAGAAAAGGCATGGACATATACAAACACCATAGCACAGGCATATCAATTTTTTATTTATATTAGTAAGGATTAATTTCTATTACAACTGATTTATGGGATGAGAATCGTATGAGAATTATTTGAAACAGAATCCATCAGGCTCATTTTTTGCTTACAGTGCCTTACCAATCATTTGGACTATATTTTGACTCTCTAGTTGAACATTTATATCACCCTACATGTGACGACAAATTGAAACAAATTTCTTGTCATTCAGCACGTGCCATACAGCATGGAACCGTGAGCATAGACTGTAAAGTGGAGGAGGATAGCTTTTCAATACATTTATTTTATTTATTTAGTACACCAATAAGTGCAAGGAGCACCAAGGCAACACAGGAAATACATTCAGGAGGGAACAATTAGAAGTTACAGTAAAACATAAAAAGCTTTCGTTTAAACTGTTTCACCGTTTCACTGTTCACAATATCGTCGGGGAGGCGGTTCCAGTCATCTATAATGCGGTGGGAAAAGGAGGATAGGCGACAATTCAGATTTGTTGGGTGGTGGAAAATTTTGTAGTTATGTCCACAGTTTCGGGAAACACTAAAGGTGAAGAAGGAATTAGGATCACTTGGAGTAAGGTGGTTACATATTTTGAACACGGTTGTAAGGTCCATAATCCGACGACGACATTGTAGTGTTGGGAGTTTCAGAGCTCTCAGTCTTTCTTCGTAGGGCAACGAGGATAGACCACGGATGCTTTTGGTGAATCGACGTTGTACACGTTCGATAGCCAGAATGTCTTTATTCAGGGATGGATTCCAGACTGGGATGGCATATTCGAGGTGAGGGCGGACCAGTGTCTTGAAGAGACGAATAAGCAGATCGGCGTCCCGAGAGACGAATGTCCTGAGGATGGCAGATACAATGCGATTCGCTTTCTGAACACAGGTCAGAATGTGCCGAGAGAATTTTAGGTCTTTTGAAATCAGAACTCCGAGGTCTTTGACACACTTGGAATTATTCAGGAAACTTCCATCCAGACGGTAGTCCGAGGCAGGATTGCGAAATCCAAACTGTAGAATGGAGCACTTTTGGGGATTGACCGATAGCTGCCATTTCTTCGACCAGGTGGTTACCGCATTGAGGTCAGCTTGCAAAAGTTCTTTGGCTTTCAGGGGATCAGTGCGCTTGATTTTGGAGTACAATTTTACATCATCAACATATTTCAATAAAGAAGAGTTTGTCAAGGTGTCATCAATGTCATTAATAAAGGCGACAAACAGATCTGGGCCTAAAACGGATCCCTGGGGGACACCAGAAATCATGCTGTAGGGGGAAGAATGCACGCCATCCACGACAACACTCTCAGTTCTATCCTCAAGAAAAGCTTTCAGAAAACATAGAAGTCTCCCTCCAATGCCCAAGGAAGTCAATTTCGAGAGGAGACGAAAGTGAGGGACTGAATTGAACGCTTTTTCAAAATCGAGATAGATGACGTCAGCCCACTGACCGCGATCCACAACAGATGTTAAATCCTCGAGGAATTCTAAGAGCTGGTGGGTACTAGACGAATTGGATCGAAAATAATCATATTGGTTCCAGAACTGCCACAGGTGATCGCGAACAATCGACTCCATCAATTCGGAGGCAGTACAAGTCAGGCTGACCGGACGGTATTATTCTCTGCCTTCTTGCGACAACCTTTCTTATGTATAGGAGTAACCAGAGCGTGCTACCAGACTAGTGGGATTCCCCAGCTCAAAAAAGATCTGGAAAAGGCGAGCAAGAAGTGGAAGCAGAACAAAAGCACCTTGTTTGTAGCAGATATATCGAATGCCATCAGGGCCAGGGGAGGAGAAATTCTTCTTATGTGATAGGTGGAAGCGAATTCTATCAGGTGTGAAGACTACATCAGCGAGGCAATGATCAGTTTGTGCATGAATAGTAGAATCGCCAATAATAGTAGAATCACCAAGAATAGTAGCTGAGTGTAGGGGATCATACACTACTCGGTCAGTGGACGGGTCGACAAGCGGACCAACGGTGGATCGAACCTTTTGTTTAGATTTTACATAGTTCCAGAATCGCTTAGGATTGTCACTGTTAGCCAAAGATGATTCAAAATTGTAAATAGATCTGCGGATTGCTTGTTTCAAGAGGTTAGATGTATGATTGCGCAAACGTCTAGCTTCTTCGGATCTGGTGTCAAGGAAGATACGTTCCGCCCTTCTGCGCTGTAGTTTTAAAGAACGAATTTCTGGAGAATCCCAAGGAGGTCTGTTACTTCGAAGATAATTCATGGGTGGAACTGCTGACGATAAAGCACCGTGAATAGCGGATTGAAAAGAAGCCCATATCTCATTCACATCTTTGTGCTGGAAGCAACTTTCCCAGATGCATAGAAATAATCACTACCGATGGATAAATTGATCAAGCGGCATTAGTTCTCGTAATATTGAACTCCTCCCGATGTTGACGAATCTTCACCTCATCACGTCTCCTGTTACCTGCCAGGACAAATTCGGTGACAAATTCGATGTTCATTTCAATTACACGAGAACTGTGTTGAAGTGAAGTCAGTCATTGCAACGGCCATGTACATGTTGAAACATTCTTTTAGCGCGAATACCTGTGGAGCAAATCAACTTGGAAAATACGATGGGAGATCTCACAGATTAGAATGGTTACACAGAATCATGTAACACAGTGACGATTGTTGAAGACTAAATATATCAAAGAATTTTACCGACGTGTTTGTGAAGATGAAAAGTCAAGTAATGATTATTGCCATTGCTTTAATGATCTTATCCATTTATTGAGTGTGAAACGACTAAGAAAAACCAGAAAATTATCATCAAATTTATAAATCTCTTCATAAGATTTCACAATCAACATAAATACCGAATTTATTCCGACCTCTGATAGAACTCTCACTGAGTACGGTTGACCTTCATGCATGCATATTTGTATGTAATGAAGATATATTTCACTTTATCAACCTCCTGGGGAAGTATTCTATGTAAATCTCAGATCTGACAATTTGCAATATCAGTAGGGAACATTGTTTCAATATACAGTACATAGGTAGCCGCTAGTACGATTGCAATCACTATGTGATATGGTACTTCCATCCTTGTCATTATCTACTTTTTCTACCATATTTATGATGCTTATCACTTATTCAAGCAGTTGATGCTGCTTGCAATAAAAACCGTTCCAGATAGTGATAATAAACTATACGGTGTCACCGGCTTTGTTCTCTAGCGTCGGCTGATAATATGGTTATAGCAAACTTCTGAGGTATTTACTGCTTTTATTGAGTAGCTATGGTAGATATAAACATGACTCAGTTTATATCATAGAAGTAGCTAAATTATGGTGTATGTAGAATGCAGTAAGGTATACACACTTTCTATGGTAAGGTAATGTTAATTTACATGGTTTATATCATGCCACAGATAGTCAACAAAAGGAGGACAAACTTCAAGAGCTAGATACTTGTATATCTGTATAATGTAGCCTATCAAAGTCCATCGAATTCACGCGAAAATATTATCACGGTTGCGAGCGAAATGCTTCTACAATTGCCACATAGGTGAGGCTGCTTTAGCGATGTAGGGCTACCTCTATCCGTCTTCAAAGAATTTCTATTTTGGAAATATTTTACCGAATTTTCAGCCATACTGCAGGTGCAGTGAAATTTGTCGAATCCGAGTAATTGCACAAAGTAATGGAAAGATCGCGTCATTCAACTTAATCTGATTATTCTTCCTGTAATTCTTGCACTTGTGAATATCATCAAAGTCGCAACCTTCGCCTTCTATGTCAGGATAACTGGCTGAATTTACTAATCTCTGCCTACTGTCATATCATTGATTTTCTGCCTCAAATGGCAGCGCCAATTCTTGTGAGCACCTTTCATTGAAGACACGAGCAGAGAAGCATTGACGACATATAAACCTGACAATATTTCTGCATGCATGTGCTCTATGTACATGCCATAGAATTGAATAAGTGGAGACCATAGAGGTCGGATATAGAAGCTATCGACGCAGGAAGAGAGGAAATATGATAACTATGATGGCACCAGTCTAGACTCCGACAGCGGGTCTAGTTCAGAACCTCTCTGTCCTTATCTTGAAATAGCTTCTCATGTAAATGCATTTTCACGCACTCTAAGACAAACCTTAGAATTGTCAACGGAGTCAAATAAAAAAATCAATCTGCCAAGTTATAATATATTCGCGACGTGTCGCAGACCTGCTGCTTCCTCAGGTGTTAGCATTAAATGACATTATCTGACATGTAGTACAGCATGACAGCGACATCTGAAGAATTAATGATCACAACTCTTTCAAGTCGCAGAGTGAAATGTCCATCATCCAGAACAACAGTAGTGCAAGACATACGATAAATGAAAGTGATTAATTATAAAGAAATAAGAGTCAAAAATACTGTACAAGTTTGGAGATGCAATAAGGAAATTAAAAGACATGCAAGTTATACCAAGAACATAGTGTAGTCCATTAACTCTTCCCAATTATTCAAAGGGGGATTTAGATTTTTTATCGTCATAGCTTCAGCTATGCGACAGCAAATTTGACTGTTATGTGTTCTGACAACTGAAAATTGAAAATGTCTTTCGGGAGCTCGTTATGTGTGCATGCATGTTTGAAGATGCTCGTAGCCCTACTGGCCTGATAATGTTCTGCGACACGGTCGTGGAACAAGCGGCAAGTGCTTCCAATATAGAAAGCCCTACATACAGTGCATATGCCTTTGTAAACTACGTTCTTAGCGTTGCGAATAGAGGATCATTTATAAGACAAGAACGCTTCGAACATGACTTAAATCGTTTCACCTTACTAAGTTGGGATGCAAAATTGTTAGCAGGTTTGATCACAATTCGAATGTTGAGTCCGGAAGATTTCACAACATGCTGAAGTCTGTAATTAAATTTATCACTTATGAATGGGACTTTCAAAACATAAGAACCAGTTGAATATTGAGCTTGTCTTTGATTAGTCCTTTTGGCCCTTGATCCATAACGATAAATGGCATTAATAGAATATACATTAGAATTGTCACTTGTCTGAATATTAATGAAGATGGACCGTTTACAAAGTCTGTAGACTGCATTAAAAAATTTATGAAAGTTGATCACGTGGTCACAGATTTGTGATTTTCGTTCCCATCTTCTGTATGTTTGATCTTCACAGCCCACAGCAAACGATTCTGAGCAGCATGGTATTCCAGTATGATATTTTCTGATCTCATCTTCAATGGCCAGTCATGTTGTTGCTTTTCAGAAATTGATAATTCTATAGAAGAGGTTTTCTTTCTTCAACATAGAAGACAACGTGTACATGCCATAAATCACTCATTTTCATTGTTTATCAGCTTATCAGATGCAATAGTGTTCTATTCATTTAACTTTTCTGGTCTTAATACCCACAATAATTGATGTTGGATATTATTTCAGCTACTATTCACAGATATGATGATGGAAAGTAAATGAGAGAACTTTGGTCTGTGGGTCAGATTGGTGCTTACGTTCATAAAAAGTTTTGATCAAAATATTGCACGCTTTTCTTTCTCTAACGAGTCCTCTGACAGATTTGCAAAACCTTTCACTGCTACTGTCACATTCACAAAGATGACTATGACTTGAATTCAGCTTGTAGCTGTTATAGATGATTGTTAGAGATATATTACGTCCTCTCTATACTAAGATGGCAAGGATAGCTGACAATTCGACCTCTATGGTGGAGACTGACAGATTAATTTCTATGGGGAATCACTTGAAAACATCTTAGCGTGCCATTAGATGTTTAAGGAGGCATACAAGTAGATCATAGTATACTGCGGCATTGTTCATCTCTATGATCTCAGGTGACCTTGGCATGTCAGTTCCTCCTCCATCCGGACTTAACCTCGTCGTGTGCTGCATTCCCCAACGATGTATGAATGAGCGGCAGATCCGTGTCTGCCCCTGCTACGAATCATGTTCATCACCGACGAGGTGACCGCCCCAGAACATCTCCGACTACATGAACACATCAATGAAGAACAAAGTCGGCATCTTCCATCATTTACGGCGACAGTTCTCACGTTACATCAAATCCGCGGTGAAAGCCGTATTATTACCTTAAATTTCAGGATAACTGGCTGGATTTTACTTAATATAATCTATAATTCGATTTCGGCAGCTTTTGACATTCTCTCGCCTCATCGATCATGCCGTTGCTTGTAAGTTGAATTGAAACCGTTCATGTCAGATTGTCGCCTCGAAGCGAAGAGCCTGATTGTGCGTGACTAAACGATTTAAATATTACAAGAAGCTTTGCATGATCATGAAATCGACAGATGTAATTCACCAATTCGGGTTTTGTGTTTCACGAAGGTTTGTAAATAGAGTTGATAGTTTTACTGAGCCGTCAGGTAAGATTAATCAAACTGACACAATCTGCGCAATATTTCTTCATCACAATGTCCATCAAGATGATATCTCTGAATGGTGGAGGTTTTGGGGTGGAAAAATCTTTCGTGTCACAGTCCACATCGTAAACACAATGCAAGTTTAAGAATATAGCCAAAAGAAGGACATTCGAGAGCTTCAGTCCAATCCGCAGTGAATGAAGCGAAATATGCAAGCTGTAAATAGGAGTAATAATGACCCGCTGATCACTTATCAACGATCGGCTTATCAACTGGCGAACCTTTTAACGACCATTAAATATGATTCTTTCGCCGCTATCACTATGCGAATATCACGTTGCATCGAGTAGAAGAAACAGACTTTTTTAAAAAATAAATGATGAAATGATCATTTCGAATTTAATTTCAAGTCAAATAAAATTTTAAAAATGCATGTGTGACTATCAATCACTTACAACTGGCTTAGGATCGGGTTCTTTATCAGTAATCTGCATCATTTTTTGTGTACCTCTGTATAATTTCGTCGAAAATGCAGTGTGCCTGTTGCTGCGGATGGTGTGAGTATTGAAGAGTAGTCTATCCGTTCACATAGTAAAAAGACATTTGCAAAATCCATCGTTTCATCTATAAAATAATTGCTTAAATGGATCAGATATTAGCGGACCTCAGTTATGATGCACCGTTATACAGGTTTTGAACTTCAAGAGTTCCGACATCTAAGCTTTGGTTAAAGAAATAGTGAATGACATTGAGTTTTATGTGACACCAGTTTCTAATACATGTAGTACGAACGTTCTGTGATGAGCAAAGCAGTCTTGATGTTTACCTTAAGAGTCAATGGACACTCTCTGGCCAAGGGTACTTGTAGGGTAAAATTTTGTCCAAGATATCACAATGTGATGATTGAAAGTCTTTTTGTCTGTCATGATTTCAATTTGTCGATAGCTTCTTCGCTATGTTTTTCATGAATAGCTTAGCTTTTACATGTTTCTCTGGCCATCCTCTTTGAAATCCAAAACCTATAGATAGCTACAGAGGTTCAGGTTACGGACATAATCCAGCTGAAGGCTAGTCCAGGATATCTATGTCCCACAGATAGTCAATGAAGCACAACTTACTACAATGGGGAACTATCTACGACATTATTATCAACTGTTGCGATTGTTTCGGGGGATCGAATTCAATGTTTAGATAGATGCATAGGCCAGCATAGTAATTCGTAACCATCGAAGCAAACGTTGTCGTAAATATTTATTACCTTAGTAACATCATAATCCATGATGTTGCAAGGCTTTCTATATCCACAGGTTAATAAGTTCCAAGGAGGAGGTAATTTTCCTTGATGGAAATTATTAACCAAATGTAGACTTCTATAAAAAAGTAATGTATTGCAGCACATAATGCACAGATTTTTTTCGGTCATATTTATCAGAAAAGCCTCGAGCCTTAGGCTCTCGGTCATTGTACAAATAATGACCTCTATTCCATGCACTATCTATTACATAACAATCATGCATAGCTGTCGGAAGCATCAATGAGACGTACAAGCATGATTGCTATTTGAATTTGATTTTTCGTTGCCATCGGTCGGGATTAATTCATTTAAAGGATTAGAAAACAAACTGATTTTTTATTTTTTTTAACAATACAATTTTTAAATGATTTCTATTGCTGTGAATGCTGTGATTCATGCACATACAGAAGTCTGTGAAAATTTCTCGCTACATACATAGGGTTTATAATTCTGCAGCAGACAAGAACAACGATTATTGCGGAGTCTGATACGCCAACAGTGAAATAATACCGCGTAGCATTCACTGTAATAGTATATTACTCGGTCAGCTGCGGAACAGCATGAAACACAACAATGAGCAGCTGACTCGACTTTCCGTGCAGAAAGGTGGGGGCACTTCTGAGTCAAGGCTATTAAGATTGAAAAGTAAGCCTGAATCAGAACGTCTGAAACACACTTATCGACAATCCATGTCTTCGAACGAACAATTAAAGTGGCAATCACTGTGGGATCGATCAATCTATACTTGGATAATGTTTCGTTCGGCAGTTTATTATCTATCTTAAGAATATTTCCAGGCACCTCACTGCCAGCAACTGTTCCAACATAACCCGGATTTGTTTGAGGTAAGAAGATTCCGAGGTTTTCACACGTTTCATCAGCTTTGAGTACAATTATTTTGGATGCCTGTTAATGACTTGAAATGGCATCTGTTGCTGCTAACTGATGATGGCGTTTTGGTCGGGAAATAGTTGTCGATGATAAATTGATTCAGATCACGGCAATCAGATGTAGAATTTTGCCATATTATAGAGATGTGATTGCTTTTATTTGCTTCAATGTCTGTTGTATTGTGATCAGAGATAACTTGTTCTTGCTTCAATATGTCAAGAAGTCAATAAATATTTACTTTTAAATAAATTGGAAAGCAAGGAAGAAACATGTGAACAGGAAACATTCGTATTTCAAAACATAGCTATGGAAACTTCATCAGACAATGAACAATACATTTCAGGCGAGCGGTCAATTTCAATAACAAAAATATCGCATATACATATTCGCATGAAAACGCTCATTTCAAAAATTACATAGTTCAAGAAAAGTCATAAGTCTTGGATCATGCAAATCATTGAGTTTCAACAAAGGACATTCCGTCATGTGATTATGAGTCTGGAAATCTGCACCGCAAGGGCAGCTAGGGGAACTTCTAAGCAAATCTTCCAGCCCCACAGCGAAGCCTGTTTAGTTGGACCCACTGATGGTGCGGAAGACGATGTCCAGATGGATGACTTGTCCATGCCGAGATTATTATGTTCAGACCCTCTGGCACTGCGAAGTCCGATTCTGGTATGCTCCTGGCAAGGTTCCTCAAAGGCTGGCGAGAGTGGAGTGGTGTATGATTTGGAGAGCAGTGAAGCATGTGGTGAAGAGGATGGGCGGGATGCACCGCGCTTTTGACTAGGTTTATCAGACTCTGCACAAGAGGTTCGATACCTGCTATCATTGATAGAAAGCTGACTCGGGTACATCGAATACGGCCGCTGATGTCTCGCATTGAATGGTGTGTTGAGCTTTTGGACGTGGGTGGTTTCAGACCAGATGTGTGCACAATATTCAGCAAGGGTCACCACAAGCGCGAGGATAGTGATGCGGAGGATATCGAATAAAGATATCGTGATCACGAAGGATAGGAAAATAGAAAGAAACTAATTTTTTCTTCTGTCTTTTAGTTTACGCTATCTTTAGTGGATTGTCGTATGTCTTTACCTTTTTGAAGGAATTTAGCAATACATTTAAGATCTTTGGAATCAGTTCATCAACTTGTAAAACTCAGTTGTACCTTCACAGTGGCATAATGACGGTGCTAGCTGCTGTCATAATTTCTGATATTTTGAACATTCAATCATGAAATGATATAAATTTTCTACCCGTGAATCACTGCATAGCTCACATCGACGTTCTTCATACCTCAATCGATTTCCATAAATGCCAGTGCCAACTTCTAAGTTGTGGTTTAATGCTCTCAACTTCATTATGATATTGATATAGTTATAATCGATATCAACATTTAGATATGACTTCATGGCATACTCACAGGCATAGCTCACATGTCGGAAAAATGAGAAATAAGTCAATTTTTTCCGCCAGGTCTGAAAACTGCAGAATATGTTCTTTGAACTACTTATATGTATTTCTGAAACTGACAGAAAAATCAATCGACTTGTTTTTGAAATTTGCCCACTTTCTTTAATTTACATACTACTTACAAGTAGTCTAACCTGAAGAATAGGATACAAAAATGCACCAAGGTCAAACATGACGGGAATCTATTTATTATTATTTCATTGGTATCTACTCAAACTGTGAGCTTAATTGCTCGACTAATTTTTTCACTTTACAGAGTTTTGTAAAACCGCATATGTATTTAATGAATATAATATAATTTCTTTACATTGGGAACTTAGAAAAATGCGCCATGCACAGTTATCATTTAAGTAGATTTAGTAGATAGCTTCTATTCTAAATTCTTCGAAAGTAAACTATTTTATCGGCTAGATTTTACTTCATCGATAATTGTGTTTAAAAAAACATACTGTTTATTTTAAAATTTGCTGAATTTCATCCAACTATATCTATGGTAGCACAAATGCGCCTCAGCTGACTTGATAATGATTTGATACCTAGATGTTTTATTAATAACATGCTAAAAAATGAAGCAGATTCATCGACTTTTTATTGAGCAAAAATGTGACGATGCTACGCACAACAATAGGGAAGAATAGTGAGAGAAAGCAGTTAATCACTGAAGGCAGTCAGAAATCGTGTGGTTGAAGTTTAGGACGCATCGCTTTGAAGCTTCTTTTGGAGGCTTGAAGAGGCTTTTCTTTTGTACTGTCTTCATAACTCCATAAAGAAGTGATGACTCGATTCGATTGCATGCTCACCGAGCCATGCCACTCCTGACTTCCGGCAATGAGAGAGCGTGTGCAAAATAGCAGATATTTCTTCCAAATGATAGAGAAGATGAGCTTTTACAAATTGCTTCAGATCAGTTTGTTGAAAGTTTTCTGAACAAAATTTGTAAAGCGTTGAAATTTGATTTGAAGTCGACTTCACGTTATGCGCATCATCACAGACGTTGTTTCCCAAAAAAGTACTTACTTCTACATTCTATGGAATAGTTGTTCCATTATTGGATTATGCTTCTGCTGTATTTGTTTCCTTGCGACTCGTCCACAGCATCTTATTAACACTTTCTTCAAAAGATGTCATCGTATTTTACATGGTTACTTTTGTGAATGTGATGAACTTGAGAATCCCAATGAACGCCGCTTACGCTTTGCTCATAAATTGTTCCTCTCTGCGGAAAAGAATCAACAGCACCCGCTACACTGTCCCATACTATGTAGATTATCCAGATCAAAGAAGTTTACAATTGAATTGACGAAAACTGAAAGAAGACACAGGCAATTCCATGTTTTCACGTCGTCCTATCATAGTGGCCAAGTTTAATGAATTTTGTGTTTTCTGTTCTCTACAAGCACATAAACTTGATTTCAAATGGTGTACTTTTTCTTATGTAGTATTTTTGATTTTCATTTCACTGAATAAAACATTTTCTGTCTCTCTCTCTCATCACTCAAACCACGTTTGCTCTCACTCATAAACAGTATATCATCTGCATAGATCAGTGATGACATTTAAAAATCAAATATTTGCATTTAGTCAATTTAGCTTTTTTCATCATTTAGGAGATTAATCAAATCATTTATATAAATGCTAAATAAATTTGATGATGACGCGTCACCTTGGAGAATTCCATTTTCAAGTTTGAAGTATTGTGTCTCATTGCCACCAAAAAGTACTTTGTCTTCTTTGTTTATGATAGTCTTTACTATCAATTATTTAAGTTTGCATTTAGGTATCAGACATTTCAATATATCAATCAATCGCTTTTTGGGAATAGCATAAATATGAAGATTGAATGTACAACTTCAATTTTAAACTCGAAGAATATTTGCCAATGCACTTTTCCATTAACTCATCTTCACTCAAATTCCATTCTTGAACATCATGGCTCAGTTTTCATTAGGATCTATTGGTCATACACTCAGTCTGCAGTCACGACAATCAGTTATCTAGCAATCGCTGGCATTGTATGTATCCGTTGACCAGCTTTGGCCGCCTTCTTAATAAGATCATTATCGCGAGGATATTTTATTCGGTATCGCCAGTGTTTACAATTTTCAAATGAGTTCATATTTTCACATGGATTTTTAATTGGTGGTAGTAATGCATATCACAGCTGACACTTCAATTTGTGTCTAGAAACACGGAAATCCTTTGCATTGGAATAATCCACGAAGTTCAATACCCTTGACCCTTGAAACTTTTATAACAAGCTGAGATGTGGTGATGAAAAGCCACTGGAATCTTCAGGTACTGTTGTCATCGCCACTGTAGCATTTATTAATTATCATTGGCCCACTGATTTAGGTGACGTCAGTTGTGGGTTTAACAGTAGTAATTCATGAATAACCGTTAGAATTTCACAAACTTACTAATTGTATATCTCAAATTCACCCGGGCATGGCTGGAACTTTAAATATGGAGTTGCTTCGATGTTGAGAGATTTGAACTAGGCCTGCTGATGATTCCTGATATTGGATGAAATGTCAGCTGTTCAGGTTTGTTCTCATTTTTCAACTGAGGCTGCAACTCAAAATTCAATAGTTCCATTTATTGTTGTAATGGCAGCGCGTGTCATAGGTGTAATATCGGCTTCAATGCGCATGTCCGTTTAATAATGTCGGATTTCTGCGCCCGTACCTGTTTATTTACAAAATCTCAAGTAAATTAGCAATGAAATTGTAAGACATTGGTAGTCACACATGATGATAGACTTGTCGTGCTCTCCTTTTTCCATTGTGAATAATTGCATCATTCTGTACTTTGAGAATATCTCCTCTCACAAAAGTGCGTGAGAATGGTCTTCCTCGATTCCATATAGTTTCGGGATAATTGAGATGAGCGGATGTCATCAACTCATTGCCAACAGGCGAAGTCTGTCAAGATTTCTTCTTTCACTGGCATTATCATTTCTAGCGGATCTTTTCTGATGACATTCCGATGAATATTCGACAAGAATGATGGTTGTACTTTTGATGATTGGACTGTGATTCATCTCACTCAAAATTCTTCATGTACAATGCTTGAGCTCATTATCTGACATAGACATCTTTATCGGACAGCGAGCACTGGCTCTGATTCCTTATCTCTGCGCTTCATTTCATTATCTGATATATTTACCCGACATCGAGAAACCGAAGCAATTTCATAGAGATCGGATTGTAAGCTTTAAAGGTCAACATAGTTGCGATGTCCGCTGTCTATGCTTGATTTCATTATCTGTAGAAATTGAAACGGTTTCATTGAGATCGCGGATTGTAAGCATCAGAGGCATACCATGGACGTCTGAATGATGGTGCTCGGTACAGGAAACACCATACTTCTGGAGGGCGCTGCAGCTACATGCGCGAAATCGGAGCTCTAGAGCAACGGTTTAAGCCATAGAAATCGAATCATCGGTAACACCACAGAATTAGATTGTTTAATCGTATCACTTTGTTAGAAGTGCAAACTAATTCAAAACGATGGCACATGCAGGAACCTACTAAGTGGGCAAAAAGAAATTTTCAATGCCTGACAGAGATAGGAAAAATAGTCGTGTGTCGCGTGCGAATGGCTGTTAATTACTTCGAAATGCTCCGATCGCCATGATTCCTTCAGATTCGAAGAATTCAGTTCATTGCGCGCAAGTTCTCTCGATAATGTTGGTCCTTCCGATCATTATCAAAAAAGTTTGCAGGCGCACGAAAATAACATTCACAAACTTCTCTGTAGAACTTGACATCGTCTGTGTCTCTTTGCTGTTTGACCCGGTTGATAACAGTCACTGAAATGTCGCGCAATTTGGCGTGTTTAATGTTGAACTGGCTGATGATTGTTCGATTGCTATGGTATTATGTCGGCAGATTGTGCCGTTTCATTAGCGTTGCATGTACAAATATTTCATTTCTATTCAAACAGAAGAAGAGACGACCTGTCTAATTCTATGGGCAACACATGCAATGAAAAATCAAACATTACGGTCAATATGAATTTCACCGATGATTCGATTTCTATGGATTGAACCGTTGCTTTGGAGTTCCTATTTCGGGCATGTAAATGCAGATATCTGTGAACCCTTCAAATGCAAGGAGTTTACTGTACAGAGCGATAATGCCTAATAGAAGTCCATGGGCCGCTCTGATGTCCGATCCCTATGCTTGATTTCAATTTCTGTTGATATTGAATCAGCTTCATAAAGACTCTAAACCAATGTCACAATAGATGTCATAGATGTGATGCATACACATGCATGACGTTGTACATTTCGTAATTTCTAATTCGGTTTAATAAGGCCAATAGCAGTACATTGCATGAGTTCATCGAATTGCACTACGAATCGCTGAAGACGTCAAGACCGAAATTGAGATTACAACATCATTTTAGTCGAAAGTTTTGGAAATCTATCTGCTATCGCATTCTGATGATTGAATCTGTGTCCACTTGCAGTCTAGAAGTAAATGTCTCAGTGAAAACATCACTCACGGGAAATCCATTAATCACAGAGATCAAGTTACCATGTTTGTTGACGTGGCTTACTCATGAGATGGGATTATGACAAACAAAACAAAACAATCGGATACGAGTACATGACCTCCCCAGCAGGAGGCCAGTCTCTCAAGTTTATGATTAGCAAGCCTTCAAGTGAGAGCTGTGGTGCCTCCCCAGCAGACGGCCAGTCTCTCAAGTTTATGATTAGCAAGCCTTCAAGTGAGAGCTGTGGTGCCTCCCCAGCAGACGGCCAGTCTCTCAAGGTTATGATTAGCAAGCCTTCAAGTGAGAGCTGTGGTGCCTCCCCAGCAGACGGCCAGTCTCTCAAGTTTATGATTAGCAAGCCTTCAAGTGAGAGCTGTGGTGCCTCCCCAGCAGACGGCCAGTCTCTCAAGGTCTCAGATTGTTGTTAGCATGCTTCAACGGATGTGTGAGAGGTGTGTCCCCCAGCAGCAGCGGCAGTCATCTCAAGTTTATGATTAGCAAGCCTTCAAGTGAGAGCTGGTGTGCCTCTCAAGGTTATGATTAGCAAGCCTTCAAGTGAGAGCTGTGGTGCCTCCCCAGCAGACGGCCAGTCTCTCAAGGTTATGATTAGCAAGCCTTCAAGTGAGAGCTGTGGTGCCTCCCCAGCAGACGGCCAGTCTCTCAAGTTTATGATTAGCAAGCCTTCAAGTGAGAGCTGTGGTGCCTCCCCAGCAGACGGCCAGTCTCTCAAGGTTATGATTAGCAAGCCTTCAAGTGAGAGCTGTGGTGCCTCCCCAACAGACGGCCAGTCTCTCAAGGTTATGATTAGCAAGTCTTCAAGTGAGAGCTGTGGTGCCTCCCCAGCAGACGGCCAGTCTCTCAAGGTTATGATGTGAGAGCTGTGGTGCCTCCCCAACAGACGGCCAGTCTCTCAAGGTTATGATTAGCAAGCCTTCAAGTGAGAGCTGTGGTGCCTCCCCAGCAGACGGCCAGTCTCTCAAGGTTATGATTAACAAGCCTTCAAGTGAGAGCTGGTTAGATTAACAGCCTTCAAGTGAGAACGGTGTTACCTCCTCAGCAGACGTTATGATTAGCAAGCCTTCAAGTGAGAGCTGTGGTGCCTCCCCAGCAGACGGCCAGTCTCTCAAGGTTATGATTAGCAAGCCTTCAAGTGAGAGCTGTGGTGCCTCCCCAGCAGACGGCCAGTCTCTCAAGGTTATGATTAACAAGCCTTCAAGTGAGAGCTGTGGTGCCTCCCCAGCAGACGGCCAGTCTCTCAAGGTTATGATTAGCAAGCCTTCAAGTGAGAGCTGTGGTGCCTCCCCAGCAGACGGCCAGTCTCTCAAGGTTATGATTAGCAAGCCTTCAAGTGAGAGCTGTGGTGCCTCCCCAGCAGACGGCCAGTCATTCAAGTTCATGATTAGCAAGCCTTCAAGTGAGAGCTGTGGTGCCTCCCCAGCAGACGGCCAGTCTCTCAAGGTTATGATTAGCAAGCCTTCAAGTGAGAGCTGTGGTGCCTCCCCAGCAGACGGCCAGTCTCTCAAGGTTATCATTAGCAAGCCTTCAAGTGAGAACGGTGTTACCTCCTCAGCAGGAGGCCAGTCTTACAAGTTTATGGTTGGAAAGTCCTTAGCGAGAACAGAGAGCACTCACGGAAACAATCATTCTTGATTTCATGTCACGTTGCACGCTGAACATGTTATGCCAACTCAGCTTCACACACATTTCTGTTATCTGTTGTTCTATTATCTTCACATCAGTTAGATTAAAAGTTTGAATATACAGAACAGAGAAATGTTCCTTCCTTCAGATGAGGCATTAGGTTGCATTCAATCTATAATTTGTTGTTAATGCAAATGATATCAGATATTATCAAAACTTTGATTGAAACGACCTTTCTTTAATGGAATACTCTCTCTTCATCTCTTAGACATGAAAATACGGGAGATTGATGCAGCGATGATACTGTAGAATATTCTAAGCAGAACGTCAATCATTTTAATATTAAAAGAAAAGTCAGAAGTTGGTGCGTTAATTTTTTGACTTACATTATATCAAAATGATACATGTAACATGGCTGCAAGTTACACGTAGAATTCTTGCTCACATTATCAATCAATGATTTTCATATGAACTGAGATAGAGGTGATCGAGGTACCGAGACATGAACACTGTACTTTCTAGGTACACTAGTCTCTTGGTCGTTGTATGAAGAACTTGAGAGTTGTCTGGTCGATCCAATCGGTGAGATGATATCATTCACGAGTGATGGAAGTGGTTGTCTCTCTCTTCCATGCGCTATATGGAGTGAAGATCAATATAGCGTGGTGAAACATCTTTTCTAGATGTGCATCTGTCTAACATCATCTTGTCCCATAGATATTTCAACATTGATCGGAGCATGGATATCTACAGAGACAACCATAACTCCAGACGCCATAGTATCTCTTCATCAAGGTCAGGAAAACTGATTTATTTCCATGAACTCGTCATTCGAAGCTCCGAGGGCTTATTCGGTCAATTCCCGATGATTATGGAAATTGCTGTATCTTGGCACAAGTGTGCCATTTCATTAGTATCGATATGAAACTGCCTTCCTTTCTATGCAGCCAACGGAGACAGCTCAAGTTATGTGGTTCATTTTCATTTCCAAAGCAGATCTCAATTTCTATGGGATGGGAACATCCCAGAGTTCATCTGATAGGAAGTGACCATATGGCTTTCGCTGATAGCCACTTCATTCGACCATTGAAAGAACTCGATCTGTTTTTTGGAACGCCGTGTGGATGCTGAAGTTTAGCTTGAAACGGAAAAAATCAAAAAGTGTGTAAAAATTCAATCGATTCCTTGCCTTTCAATTATATTTTGAGGCATTGCTTGCTATCATTCATCTGTGCAGTGGATATTCGAAACCAGTCAGCCTCAATTTGCTAGAGCAGACTAGCGCCGCATTCCCATGCACCTGAAATCGTGCAGACGATCACATTTTAATGACACAGTAACCTTTGTCAGCTTGTTTGGAGAGGAGATTAAGAAGATAATCCCTTCATTCAATTATAACAATATTTCCATCTGAAGCGATGAAGAGAATTTAATTCGCTCAGCGATTCCCTGCTCACCAGAATTTCACTAATCTTAGAGTCCTTCCTTCGAATATTTTCAAGACTATCTTTCATTTCTTTTTTACGGTGTTCTATGTTAATGAAGAAAACGAACTTTTTCACTTTATCTACAGCTCGAAAATCCTCCACAGAATACATTTTGATGCCTATTTAGTTGATGTAAGAAGACTCCCTCATCGAAGCTCTCCTCCACAAATATCTGACTCATTGTGTGTGTGTCAGTGCATGACATAGAGGCTGATGTGAGAAGACTCCCTCATCGAAGCTATCCTCCACAAATATCTGACTCATTGTGTGCGTGTCAGTGCATGACATAGAGGTTGATGTGAGAAGACTCCCTCATCGAAGCTCTCCTCCACAAATATCTGACTGATTGTGTGTGTGTGTGTCAGTGCATGACATAGAGGTTGATGTGAGAAGACTCCCTCATCGAAGCTCTCCTCCACAAATATCTGACTCATTGTGTGCGTGTCAGTGCATGACATAGAGGTTGATGTAAGAAGACTCCCATCGGGATTGTCCACAGATATCTGACTGTGTGTCATTGGCGTGGATAACATGCTTCCGATTAGGAGGATCAGTCGGTGACAGTGGATTGTTTACATTTCTTTGCTTCTATCTTGCGTCATCTGCAATTCTAGTCAGCTGAGTGATTTCCCAGTATTTCCCTTCATGTCAGAAACTTGTTTGGAGCTCGTGTCAGGTCTTGTGAATGCATTAACTAGCCACGAGACATTATTTTCATAAATCTGGTGAATCACTCGGAGCTGCTGGAAATCCTGCGCTACTTGAATCCACAAGTGCTTCCATCACGAATAGTGACAAATGGAAACTCTGAATGGATCTGCCTTCACTTGTACTGCCACAGATGGACTGGTGTCTGTTTCCTGTTGAGATAAAACAGATCTGGAGTGTCTCAACGCTGATAAATCGCTTTTCCGGAGACCACACAGAGAAAATAAGCCGTTTCCTTTCTTCTCTGATTATTCGAGTGTCTCGGTTCAGCCTCGTGCAGTAGAATTCTACACGTCAGCGGACATGCTCAGAGGATTAATGCAACTTGTCAGGCCAGTGATCCTCTTCCGGATTATCTCATTATTTTACAAGTTGTGTAATAGCTTATTGGATAGAGTCTTGAGACCATTACATGAAATGCATGTCACTATATTCTTAATTGGATGTGAATACTGATACATTTGGTCGCAGATGTCAGCTCATGCACCACAATTGTGGTGATAATCAGTTATTGAAACAAGTGAATGACTAATCACTTGCGCTTATAACAGAACATAAAATTGAGTTTTGAAGGTGTCATGAAAATATTGTAATATCGAGATGCTTATTACGTTATGCATCAAATAGTTCCTAATTAGGATTCTGAAAGCAATCAGTTGTGAAGAATGTTTAGTAGGTAAGTACGTATGTTTAGTAAGCTAGGTATTTAAATAAGTCATTGAAGATGTGCTGTTTATCCTACGATGGTGAGTGGTGACGTCATCACAAGCAAATCAGTAGATGAATTTCAACTATTGACTGCCCAATCAATTAATTGCGATGCACTTAGCTTTTGATATCCCTGGCTACAGCAGCAGCAAATGAGTACTGAAACCAAATATTCTCCTTCTCGAATGTGGGTTTGTGCACACATTTCTACAACATTGCTGCACTCCTTTAGCCGACAAATATCAATTGTTGAACAAAAACTACAAGTTTAATGTAACTTAGTGAATAAATGACTTGGAACTAAAGACGTGAGTGGTGCCGGCATTGCAAACAAATCAGTTAATGAAATACCTTCCCCATTGCTGCACAAATCAATCAATCAATTAATTGCAATTTTTGATAGAAGCAATCAATTGATAACCCTTGCTTACACATGACTGAGACTGACAATATTTAGCCAAGACAAGGGCACTTGCATAGTCGCATGCTTTCCATAGATGAGAGCGTCAAAGATTTATGGTCACAGATCACTTGCACTTGAACACGAGTGACAGTATTTAGCAAAGATATCGATGGATAGATACACAGAATTAGACAGGTCGTCTCTTCTTCTATTTGACTAGAAAGGAAATATTAGAACATGCAACGCCAACGGAATGGCACAATCTGCTGACATAGAACCATAGCAATTGAACAATGAGCAGCCAGTTCGACATTAAATGGCACGCTAAATTGTGCGAAGATTCAGTGACTGTTATCAACCGGATCACAAAGAAAGAGACGCAGTCGATGTAAAGTTCTACAGAGAAGTTTGTGAACGTTTTTTCGTGGGCCTGCTAAATTTTTTGATAATGATCGGAAGGACCAACATTATCGAGAGAACTTGTGCGCAATGAACTGAATTCTTCGAATCTGAAGGAATCGTGGCGATCGGAGTATTTTGAAGGAATTCACAGCAATCCGCAAGCGACGCACGACTATTTTTCCTATCTCTGTCAGACATTCAAACCTTCTTTTTGCCCACTTAGTAAATTCCTTTCATGTGCCATCGTTTTAAATCAGTTTGCACTTCTAACAAAGTGATGCGGTTAAACAATATAATTCTGTGGATAGATATGAAGTAGAAGTAATGTCGCCATATAAGCAGGAGAGAGGATGTTGTCATATATTGTGTGAGAGTCAATTGTTTCATCGAATGTGACTGATCAAAGAAAAAGTGTTGAGAAAATAGTTGATGAGCAATCGCGATTTGATCTTATTTAAATATCATCAGACGGTTGGGAAGATTCCTTGGGGATTCCACTGTGAAATTAAGATGATCAGTCACACAAGATAATGTTGATTGGGTTAGATAACTTCTTCTGCTTGCTTCATTTGCAAGTCATCAAGTTTGATGTCAAAATGCAGGTCGAGGAAGCAACATTCCGACAGGAAAATTATCTTCCGTAAAGTTTTTCTCCAATGTCTTCAACGACAAAGTAAAACCTCAACAGTAGTGTCACGAAGGGTTAGGTCTAGGGCTCTCCAGCCATCGTGAAATGATTCCATTAATTGAATTTGTTGTAATGAGATGGAGATCCCTTTTAACATGTTTGATAGTATCAACCGTGATTTTAATTAGCGGAATCTATTGTGATGGTGAGCACAAATACATGTATTGTAAAATAGCGAAATAGTAGCGATGTTTCTGTTTTATTCTTCGTATTTTGCCACCTAATAAAAATAAGGACGCCATAAAAGACATTTAAAATGGAAGTGGGCTCGGAACGTGGTTAGAAGAGGTGATAATCGATAGAGCGCGATACCAATGGGATCCGATGATTTGGAAGATGATGAAGAGGAGGACTGAGTATGGAGAGATGAGTCTTCCTTTAACAAGATGGGACTGATCCCTGGAAATCATTTCAAATGGCAGCTGATAACAACAATACATGCACACACATGCTGAACACGTTTGGAAGTTCTTATCTACAACAGCTGCACATGCTGATGTTTCCTAATTTCCAAAACGAACTTTGACCTAGTAGGCCTACTTTCCAACAAACTTTGCAGCTATCGACTTCCAAACATCTTTATTGTATGCGGAAACTGAAACCTGTATTACCTTGTGAAAAAGTCATGAATTTTTTGTGCCTCTGTAAATGTGTCCATCATACTACGCACGTTTCCTTGTTTGTATGGTCTCCCAAAGGAGTGGAACATAGGTTCTGGTTGGATAAGTACAATGAGCTAACTCGCCAAATTGTTTGTAAGGAAGATTGAGTGCTGAAATTCCTCCCGCTTGCTGCGCTGAAATGGGTACGTACTCAACAGCACTTTGCTTCGTGCGAGATAGAAAAACGTCCTATCCTCTCCATACGTTTGTGCTTCTTCACACAGAAGAACATCTCAAATACTGTATTCCTTTTCCCTTGAACTTCTTTTCTGCTAAACTCTGATAGCATGGATGGCCTTAAGACTTCTGATGTTGTCTCAGTTTGCAAATGCATGTACGAGGATGTATTTGTAGTTTTTATTGTTATTATGTAAGTTGATGCCTAGTGCATGTCAGTTGCTCATTCTAGAATTCTCAGTGCATTTTCATTCTCTGATTTTCCAGTTTTTGTGCTGTCATGTGCTCATGACGTGCTTTATTTGTCTTTATCGATTTTCAGTTCTAACAAATATGAGCTTACTTATAGGTAAATATTGATAGGACTACGAGAGTTGCAATTGCAAAACACGTCAGAAACAAGAAACACTGCTGTTTTTGTATTGTTCAACTCAGAATTTATATGTTGTACATGAAAGTAGAAGCAGACCACTGCAACCCGCATTTTCAGCACCGCATGGCAACAGCGTGGCTGTCCGCTCCTTTGTGATTCCAACTTTATACAGGGAATGAAGCTGATTCCTTATCGACGTGTCGAAAAGAAGTTCGCATGTTTGATATTACACGAATTTTACATTGCTCAAACGTGTGCACCTTTACGTCATCGAGTTCAAGAACATGAACGCAGTGTGAAAAAAAGAGACAGAAAAAACGCCCTGAGTGAACATGATGCGTCCATTAATGATTTCAACTGCACCATCAAGGATTGGCAAAGAGTAGCGATTATTGCTAAGATGACTGAAGCACGCTGTATTACGTTGATCAAGCCAAAATAAATAAATAAACCGTCATGATGAATTGATCTGATTAGCTCCCATAACACAATAGTATGAAATACTTGTGTATTCTCTAACTACCCTTGATATAGGACAAAACGCGGCGGGTTTTTATCATATATCGGAAAATATAAACTATTTGTCGTATCAAAGGGAGAGAAGATTTTTCTTTTTGAAACTGAAAGTCACTGTCAAGAACCTCCCGCACCGACAGACACTGACTCGAAATTTTGAACTCGGATGACTCATGAGGTGTCCTGAATTACTTTCGAATAGATAACTGTGAACATACTGAATGAAAAAACACATGCATTTCATTCATTGATGTTCAATTGCCTCAACTTACTCCTGACCTGAGAAGAGAAAAAGTGGATCACCATTCATGACGCTGCCATTGATGAATCCCTTTGAGACCAACCCAATTCCTAACACAATGCAGTTCTCAGCAACTTCACCGGCTAGTAATAAGCAATTTGCACTCTCAGGAAGTGTTGATTCTAACGTGAAATCATGGCAGAAAAGTTCACCGACCATCAGAAGCTTCACAGCATTATTACACCAAGGTTGTTGTTGTTGTTTTACCCGGCTCCCTTCAGCGGATAGGAGGCTTTACATCAAGACAATGCGAAGCGACACACCCAGTCAGCAAATTCATGCCTACTGCTGGCGAGGAGTGGCCGGGGGTGGAGATGACCATTCCGATAACACTGGGGTGCTACCATACCTAAGACAAGGCTGTTCACATAGGGTGACTATAGGGTGTCCATAGGGGGGACTTTGGACAAGGCATAGCCAGGTATGCCACAGGGGGAGGAAGCTCAGAGATTTGCTGGATATCACAACACCTAATATTCGGCTGTTAGGATCCCCCGAAGCATCAACTTAGTATAGCCACTGAGGAAAGAAAGGCAATGATAGTAAGACAGCTCAAGCTGCCAACACCAAAACTGCAGTGGCAAAATGCCCGTCTTAGTCGCCTCTTCTGACACGCAAGGAACGTCGGTCCTATTCTATTCAGTTCCGGGAACCACACGTGTAGCTTTCACCATGGTCTTCTTCTGCATAGTATCCCATTTCTGGGACTGTCGGTCGAGCATGGTCTTACTTATGTAAGAGCATGTAAGTATGTATGGTCTTACTTACGTATGAGTTTACACGTGTAACTTTATTGCTGACACTTTTCGATCCATGATGCATCAGAAGATCATACAGATTGCAAAGTGCCAGTTCGCCTGGGCAGAGAAGAGAAAGATGTCCTCAGACTTGAACAATTTAGGCTCAGCGATTCCTTGGCAGACGTAGACTCTGCGTTTCGCCCTGCAAGGGCTCATCAGTAGGCTCGGAAACGTTGTGAGCCGTACTGACGAACCCTTGCATGGCGAAACGCAGTGTCTACGGCTGCCAAGGAATCAATGAGCTTAAATTGTTCAAATCTGAGGACAAGTTTCATTTGAATCAGAAAGAATGCTCAAACAATGGAAGCAAGGGCAGGCTTTCAATAATCGTGCTTCGTGCGTCTCCAGCCAATAGCAATTGAGTGAATGGTGATAAAGAGAAATTCAGTGATCTCATCTGCTTAGTAAAAAGTGGCCGCTATGTACTGACAAAGAATAATAAGCAAAACAGACAAGTCGGCATTGAAATGCTGACTTGGCCCCACAAACTGTTCATTGGACGTGGAGAATGCATGAAATTGGGTGATTTCACCATAGGACGTAGTTTCACGTCGAACCGTAATACTTTGATGCCTGTCAAGTCGAGTGTCTGATGACCAATGATTGCAGCCGTCGTTCATAGATTGCAAACACTTGCCTAAGTGTTCAAAGTTAATTTTTGCAGTGATTACTCTGAGTTCTCGCTGTAGTCTCGGTAGTCGCAGTGATTGCAATGAGTTCTCACAGTAGTCGCAGTGGTTGCAGTGAATTCTCTCTGCGGGCCCAATGGTTGCAGTGAATTCTCACAGTTGTCGCAGTGAATTCTCGCAGTAGTCGTTGGAATGAATGCTCACAGTTGTCGCAGTGAATTCTCGCAGTAGCTGCAGATGCTGTAGTGAATTCTCGCAGCAGTTGCGGTTGTCGCACTGGATAGTCACAGTAGTCACAGCTGTCGCAGTGAATTCTCTGTGGGCGTAGTGGTTGCAGTGAATTCTCTCTGTGGGCGTAGTGGTTACAGTGAACTCTCTCTGTAGGCGCAGTTGTTGCAGTGAATTTTCGCAACAATCATACTGGACGTAGTGACTGTAACTAAGTCCACTGCCGAAAGCTTTCGACGACTAGTGGAAGTCAGGTTTTGTACTGCAGAAATGCAGAACTTCTCTATTGTTCGTCTTTCATGGCATTTGTTTTCGGATGAATGAACTCATTCTCAGACCGCAGTTTTTTATGTTTCCAAGACCGAAATGAGAATGTGTCAATCTTGCTTTGATTGCAGTGCATTATTTGATGAAATCTTTCTCTAAGTGCTTCCGCTCTTCTTTACTTGCTTCCAAGCTTTGTCATCTCTGATTGCCTCATCTGACAAATTGGTTTGGGCCCTGAAATATAAGTTTCTTCAATTTTCTTCATCACTTGTACTAAGTGCATTCCTGAAAAACGTGGGAGAATGGCTATTCACTCCTCAAGAACGAGAAAATTTCTGCCTGATGAAAGTCTATTTCCTATAGATCGACGTGAAGTTATTCAATACCAAACAAATGAATGCATGCGAGAGTTTGAACTTGAGGAAAATTTAGCATTGAAAATTGTAGGGCAGAATGACGGCCTTGTTAGCGACCTCAAACTCATTGTCGGGCAATGAAGAATTTCCGCGGCGATCTGCAAAGATTGCTGACGTAGAGGTCGGGTAGTTGCCATCAGCCTCCAGTGAAAAATGGGGTCCTACTACTAATCCTCTGTTTTTGGAAATTTATGAGGCCTTTTGCAGTAAAATTGCGAATACAAAAGTGCCTCCGTAGAATCATCCAAATGTACAGTAGAACTTCTCTCTCGTCGAAATCATTTGCAGAGAATTAAATTGAGCTACAATTCTCCCTACGATTAGATTCTACTAAACGCATTCATTGACTGGTAAGGAAGTTCTATTACTTGATTTTTTCATGTTCGATTTCATTGAGGTATGTGCATGCCACTGGCAGTAACCGAGAAGTTGCTACAGATTTGGTGAGGTTGGACGTACTCACTTAAGTCAGGCCGGGAAGGCATATGGACGTGCCAAATTATACCACACACGTTCTTTGGAAATGCATGGATGTATCCATGTTACCGGTTGTTGTGTTCTGCATTTTAATCGTTCGTTCGTTCGTTCGTGCCGCTAGGTCGTAGGCCGACCCGTGGGGACGCAGACCACAAGCTCCTGTCTGTAGCGTCCACGATCCCGTGCCTTCTCCATTGCTTGGTAGTGTCTGCCCCGTTAGCCGCTGGATGTTGTCGATGGGCATCATTCGTGGTCTTCCTCGTCTCGCTTTGCCATCCATGTACCCCAGCATGAGTGTTTTCTCCAGATTGTCACCTTCGCGCCTTGCTATGTGGCCGAAGCACGACAGCTGCTGTCTATCTATCCTGTCAAGGAGATTTAGTGTCTCCTAGATCTTTTCTCGCACGAATTTTCTGGTCTTCTTGTCTGTCCATTGCATTTTGAGCACTTATCCAGCGCCATAATTCAAAAGAAGTCAGCCTTCGTCGTATCTCTGCCGTCATCGTCTAAGCTTCGTGCCCGTAGGTCACGATTGGAAATAGACTAGCGCATGAACTTATCTCTTCTTGTGGTAGAGACTAACAATCACTTCTAAGGATCTTCTCAAATTGTTTAGAGCGCATTGTCCCATGCCAATTCGCCTCTTTACTTCATCAATGGCGTTCGCTGCGGGATCATTGGTGATGCAGGCTCACAGGTAATTACAGCGTGGCACTACCTCGATCGGTTCACTTTTCAAACGAATGACAGGGCGTTCTTCTGTTCCAACCACCATTTTCTTGGTTTTCTTAGCGTTCAGGTACAGGCCCGCCTGTTCGCTTTCGACTGGCATCCTTTCTAACAACATCGTCTAACAGATCATTAACATAGCTACCCTCTCTGATTCAATTTCAATTGCTTACCAATGATACTTTGTCGTTCATAGCTCCTACAGATTGAGTGATTTGTGTTGAAAGACTTGCAATGACGACTGATTTACAAAGATTTCCTCAGGCATCTCTCCATCGTCTCTGAAAAACGTGGGAGAAAGTATGAGAGCGGAAGTTGTAGAGGCTATTCAAAGATTAATGCCTGGCGAAAGACAGTCTCCTCGCATTCGAAAGTCGCTTAGATTAGCAGCAGGACAGTGTAAAACTGTGTGAATTATTTATCATTCTTATCACATCAAACGACAGGATAACCCTAAACTGTTATGCAGATGAAGATCAACATTGTGCGGCGTCAGGCGCGCTGTGGTCGATTACGGGAAGAGAGGAGTTACTCAAGGTGAATTATTGTGACGTCATCCATGATCTTGGATTGACAGAGATCAAAGTCGGGCGAAACAATATCAATGAAGTGATCGTGTGAGGTTGCCGAAAAGGAGACGAAACTGACGGTCTGGAGCTGCTGAGAGGATTTAGAAAGTGTTCATCCGTACGACGTTCCACAATGCTTCTCTAGGCGGATATCAGTGGAGGAATGATGGAGCGACTCTATTACTACAATTCTTCCGCATTTTATGATGATGGTTAAGATACTTGCTGTCTTAATGTCAATGTATGCTGGCATACATTGACTTGAAGGAGAACGCGTCAGCGCACGAGCTATCTCTGATTGTTTCCCACAGTAGTTGTAGATATATTTGTTATAATAATTGAATAACTGTCCGACCTCTATGGCAATCCATTAATTGTCTACTAACCAACCTGTTTAACTGAGACGATCAGTGACCATAGAGATTGCTGATCATTGATTTGTAGTCTTCTCACTTTGGCATGAATCACACCAACAATTCGCTCATAACTATCATTTTTGTAACAATTTGATCGTCTCTTATTAATTTTCTATTCGATAGAATATTAATTTGAGCTTCGCTGCCGTAACATAACTGTTAACATTCTCAAACTATCGCAGTCGTCTAAGATTCGTCCAAGTGCTAACTTCCTTTCTCTCATAGTGTACAGGAATCGTTTCTCCGTGAAATGAAGAAATCTTTTTATCCTTCACCTGCCTTCATCTCAAATATTCGAATTGCGAACGAAATTGGTTGGATTAAGCCAAACCTTGATTTCACACAGAGAGCTCTTCCATTCTAATGACAAGATTTACTAAATTCTCCCAATTCTATCAACTTTTTCGACTCAAAATTGCTTTCACTATAATCAACAGCCAATTTTGCCTCCACATACAGGTTTAATTGCTGCGCGCTTGTTTATATTGCAATATCGGCTTAGAAACATGAGTACATAGAAATCGGTCTCTACCTCATTATCAGAACTCATTGCCTACCGCCTCAATTCTGACTGGCTTCATTGCCTGTCTTGATCAACATTTCCTCGGATGCTGCAGTTATCTTTCAGCTTCACTAAACTCAGATTTCACAAGAGGATTTATTAAAGTCACTGATTTGAATTTTCGTTGGAGAAGAAATTCAACGATTCTTCCTAGGATGTTCATTCTCTCAACGATCTAGTGAAAATGAAGTGTATTTTGCTCCTCTTTATCATCTATGAACATGTCTGTGTGATTATCCCTTCTAATACTGAATTGGAGGATCATAAATGGGCTGAATTTCTCCTCTCTCCAGGTGTCAGCACGAACAAACAGCTGGAATGTCGTAGAAGTCCTCCCAACCTTCAGTGCTTTAGAGTATTCCCACCAAGAACAGTTTATGTTCCTCTGTACGGAACCGTTGAGCTGAAATGCATCGTCGGCCATCTCAAAGGACATATCCAATGGACTCACAACGTATCCGGATTTCTGGGTGAGTTTTCACGTCCGCAAGCGGATGTGTGTGTGTTTGTGTGATTTATTTTATGTCACTTCTGGACAACAGTGGTCAGACAACACGGTTTTTTAGTGTTCTCCGTGGCACAGTGGTTAAGTGCTCGGCCTAGCGATCTTTCGGTCCAGAGGTCGAGTCCCGAAGGTGTCATTGGAAGTCGTCAGGAAGGGCATCCGGACTAAAAGATCACAACACTCCAGATTAAAGTCCGACTATGTCAGCACCGTCCAAACCCCCAGTGAGGGGGGGAGCAATGATATTGAACCATCATTTTTTTCATTTCTAGACAGCAGAGATATCCGACGTCTGTGGGCAGATGAGTGCGATCAGAGCTATCTCATGTTGTCTCTAGACATGTCTAGTCATATCTAGAAATGATTAGTTCTTTCTACTGCTATATTAATGCACAGTGTCGGATTTCTTGCTCTCTATATAGTATATTTTCAAGCAAAACATTCTAGACATTAGCAATAGTAAGTACCAAATATAAGCAATTCAGTTGTAGACTACAAAATTAGATAATGCAACTGCAGTATATTGAATCTTTATGAGCGAGCGTCCGTATTCTGAATTACTTTAATACCTGGTCGCCTTTATCGACCTCGAATTCACCAGTCGGTCGCGGAGGATATTGGACTGATGAATTAAATACTACTTTGACGGGATTTGTGGAATTCTTCACTATTTCTGAAATTTGCCGCCTCAGAGATTTTCATATTTTCATAATCACAGTAGGCCTTTGTGACTTCTTTACAGTCAACGCTCGTGTTTCTATACCCCTAAATGGAAACTATCCTCCCCTATCAAGCATTAATGCATCTCCACAGCATTAACCCTCAACCGACGAGGTCGGCCGAAATATCCGACATCCTTCATTATTTGATTATTGTTTAAAATCGGTTCACTATGTTAGTCCCCTGTTCTCAAGCAAAGGTGCTCGTAAAATGAGCAGGAAGCGGGAACGCTGCTCGAAATGTTGTTAGCCCCTTGAGGTAGAAAGCACATTTGGATCCATTTTATTCAATTTATGTGTTACCACGTGGTCTCCGTGGCACAATGGCTTAAGTGCTTGGCCTAGCGATCTTTTGGTCCAGAGGTCGAACCCCGAAGGTGTCATTGGAAGTCGGCAGGAAGGGCATCCGGACTAAAAGTACTACAACGCTCCATTAGTCTGACAATGTCAGCACCGTCTGAGCCCCAAGCTTGGGGAGTAGTGACGTAAAAGCTTCATGTATTACGGTTGCATGTAGTGAACAATCATCAATATCTTACAGACAATATTTTTTTTTCATTTACATGTCATGTATACGAAAAAGATAATTAAATTCCTTGCAAGCTTCTGAAATTGGGTAATTCAACGTGCTTTTATGTTAGGATGTCAGAAATAAATCTGTTACTTCAGATCTTGGCCTGTTAAGGATTTAAGCTGCATCCTGCTACATGCCTTCATTTTGCCTGAACCGCTCTAATTTGTCCCAATTCACCTCATTTGATCTCGGTTTCCTTGTCTTGATTCAAGGACATATAAAATAAAGCAACTTCCATGTAAGATCATCTTCGACACGTTCTTATAAAATGTCATGGAAAGGATGTATTTTTGTCTAACTTCAATAAATGTAACGGAATTGATAATACTTACAAGACGATCAATTTCTGGCGCTGTGAGTAATTCCTATTGGCTGGAAATGAGGTTGACAGGTCGTAAATTATATTTGAGTACGTCTTCGCTGTTGAAATAATCTTCCAGGTGTTTCGTGTGGTTCCTCATCGTGAGGAAATTTACATCCAATAAGTTACAATCTCGGATGTTACAATCTGCATGACATTTAGACGTTTGGGAAAGGATTTGAAATGAGACCGTCTGCATAAAGATGTATCCAACAGAATTTTACGTCAATCCATCCTTTCAAATATCTGTAAATGATTTTCAACGGAAAGAATATTTTTGTGTAATCTGGAAAGAGACGACAGGATTTGACTTTGATTGGAAACTTCAGAATGATCAGAGCTTTCTATGGTAACAACTATGTGTTATCTTCATTGTTTCGAAAGTCAGATGAAAGGATTAATAAGCTTCAGTCTTCAAATAGTTAGCATAAAGCAAGTAACTATGAAATCTAAGCTAAACACACCATTTTATTCAAATTATCAATCACCGAGACTTTGAAACAATTTCAGCTGATAGTCTCAACCTGCAGTGTAAATTACTTTGACAGGCTTTAGATCCATGCTCTAATGCGTTCTACATACACTTAGCACAATTGAAAACGCACCACCTGTCAAATCCAGCTAATTCGAAGTAAATCGCTTCGATTGAATATGGAATGAAGGACGCACGCTAATTGACATAGATATCTGCACGACGGCGGTCTGGTGGTGGGATTGCGTAATTGTTCAGACTGAATTACTGAAGCAAGCATTATTATTACCGAATTACTTAGCAAGCATGTGTTCAAATTGAACTTCGATCATGAAGTACAGATTGTTTCATAAAAAATGGATCACCCTTAAACATCGCCTTAACTTCAACTTTGTCTAACTCCGCCAAACTTGAACGAATTTCTCTGAAATTTGGAAGATATGTCAGTTGTGCTTACTAATATCATTGTTGGAAATTTCAAGCATGAATATTGAGTTGTTTTCCTGTTATAGATAAAAAAGTAGTAGATAATTTGAACTTCATTTAGCAATGTTACACAAAATCATACCTCACTCTTATAAAATTACATTTGTTTCCTTTGTTATGTAATATGTTGTTCTACAAGCCAAAGCTATCAAGCAAAGCAAAAATAAAGAAAATCGGTCAATCAGAGCCAGTATAGCACCATTATTCATCAACAATAATGTAACTGCTACATGTGATTAACTGGACTTCATGTTCCATAGCTTCCTGACTTCGTTGCGGTGGTGTTGGCAGCACTCCTGATTGCTTTCAGCTAGAAATCTATCTCTTACCGGTTGAAAACAATACAAAGCACAAATGAACAATAACGAGATCGCATTCACAAAAGGCAAAGTGTCAGCCTTGCTAGAACTACTTCACATACAGCAAGGAACCATGAATTCTGAACGCTATGTGAATGTTTTACGAATGAACATTGGCCAAATGACAGATCAACTTGGTGATCCATCGACTTGGTTATTTATGGATGATAATGCTACGTGTCACAGGAGTAGTAGAGTCAACTTATTCAAGTCTCAATTAGGGCTTAGGACATTATCTTGGCCAGCTCGTTCTCCTGATCTGAATCCCATAGAAAATGTATGGAGTATTCTAAAACGTAACGTTCGTCGTTCACTGCTACCTACAGATGGCGTATCACAACTTACGTCACTGTTAAAACGAGAGTTGAGAAAGTTAGATCAGTCAAAAATCAACGATATCATCGAATCAATGCCTAGACGAATTGATAATGTCATTGACAATAAGGGTAGGGCCACAAAATATTAGCTTCTTAAGAACCGTTACTGTATCATAGCTTATCAGATTATATAAGGACATTTAAATATATTAGGGACATGAAATAACATGAAAAATGCTTTCTGTATCATACTTATGTTTTATTTAGTCAAATTTTAGGATGATCCACTTTTTATGAAACGGACTGTATAAAATTAACGACTTATTATGGGAAATGACGGTTTTGTGAAAAATCTTAAGATGGTGCGTCAAATGTCTGATGCCGAAAGATGGCGTGCTATTGGCATGCTTGACGCTGGAATGTCCCTTCGGGCAGTCAGACGACATTTCGGTCGTTCGCATACGACGATTGCCCGACTTCTCAAGAAAGCGAGAGCAAATGGTACCGTGGCACATGCTGGCGTTGGTGCAGTTCGTCACACAACTGCCAGAGCTGACCGGCGATTGCTCAGAATGGTGCGAGGCAATCCCACACTCCCCGTAACTCTGATACGACTGATGTGGGGCGAAAGAAGTCGCAGAGGCAACATCCTGAGCTCGGGCACCATAAGAAATCGGCTTCGAGAGCAAGGACTTCGCTCAAGGAAGATGCGCAAATGCCCCAGATTAACACCTGCGCATGTGGCACGAAGAGAGCGGTGGGCGATGCAACGAGTTCACTGGAGACTACCACAATGGAGACGTATCATCTTCACTGACGAAAGTCGGTTTCGTCTTTCCGCAATGATGGCCGCATTCGTGTTTGACGTGTGCCACGCCAAGAGATGCTGCAGCAACACGTCCAGCCTACTCATCAGCAACAGGGGCCATCCGTTCACGTGTGGGCAGGCATCATCCTGACGGGCAAGACCGAGCTGGTAGTGCTCAACACGAACGTGACTGGTGAGCGTTATGCTGAACTGCTGCAAACGCATCTTCTGCCATTTGCTACTCGAACATTCGGAGACGTGGCCAACTGGATCCTGCAAGATGATAACGCACCTTCGCATCGTGCATACAATGTGACGCAGCTGAAGGAAAACTTAGGGATACGGACTCTTCGCTGGCCATCAAGGTCGACGGACATGAACCCGATCGAGCACGTGTGGGATTATCTGAAGCGCTGAGTTCAGCAGCGGGACCCGCCTCCGCAAACACTGCGTGAATTACAAGAGACAGTGGTTGCAGTTTGGCAACAAATTCCTCAAAATTTTCTGAGACGGCTCGTCCTCAGAATGCCGCGACGAATCAGTGCCTTATTGACTGCTCGCGGAGGTTATACCCGCTATTAACTTGTACAAGTAGAGATGTTATGTTTAATAATTTCTTTTCTTAATCACTAAAAGTTTGTCCTATTCATTTACATTAGCTGTCAATCATGTCATTAGACCCCTGACCGCCGTTGGGCCGTAGCACAGACATCTATGTCGGTTAGAATGCGTCCTCCATTCTTTATCAATCGTGTATAGCGATCAATTTGACGGATTTGACAGGTGGTGCGTTTTCAATTGTGCTAAGTGTATTCGACAACATCCACCTCAGCACAGAATTAGACAGGTCGTCTCTTCTTCCGTTTGACTAGAAAGGAAGCATTGAAACATGTAATGCCTATGAAATGGCACAATCTGCTGACATAATAACATAGCAATCGAACAATCATCAGCCAGTTCAACATTAAACACGCCAAATTGTGCGAAGTTTCCGTGACTGTTATCAACTGGATCACACAGCAATGAGACGCAGACTATATCAAGTTCTGTCATATCAGAAGTTTCTGAACGTTTTTTTCGTGCGCGTGCTAAATTTTTTTAAAATGATCGGAAGAACCAACATTATCGAGAAAGCTTTTGCGCAATGATTTGAATTCTTCGAATCTGAAGGAGTTGTGGCGATTGGATCATTTTGAAGGAACTCCCAGGAATCCGCAAGCGACGCATGACTATTTTTCCTATCTCTGCAAGGTATTAAAAATTTCTTTTGCCCACTTATTAAGTTCCTGCATGTGCCACCGTTTTGAATCCGTTAGCGCTTTTAGGAGTGATGCGGTTAAACAATCTAATTCTGTGATTGAACATGTAATGCTCATGAAATGGCACAATCTGCAGATATAATACCACAGAAATAGAGCAATAAGCAGCCAGTTCAACATTAAACACTCAACATTGTGCAAAGTTTCAGTGACTGCTATTAACCGGATCACACAACAAAGAGACATAGACGATGTCAAGTTCTACAGAGAAGTTTGTGAACGTTTTTTCGTGCGTCTGCTAACTTTTTTTAACCGTGATCGGGAGGACCAACATTTTCGAGAAAAATTTTGCGTAATGATTTGAATTCTTGAAGTTTGAAGGAATCGTGGCGATCAGAACATTTTGAAGGGATTCACAGCAATCTGCAAGCGACACACGACTATTTTTTCCTACCTCTGTAAGGCATTGAAACTTACACAGTAAGTTCCACTTTGCACACTTAGTAAGTTCCTGCATGTGCCACCGTTTTGAATCAGTTTGCACTTCCAGCAAAGTGATACGCATAAACAATCTAATTCTGTGATCTCCGCACTCGCAGCACTCACTTCAGTCCTTACTCTTGCAATCTAATGTTGATGACTGTGTTCAATTTCAAGTCACCATAGAAATTTCAACACTCGCTCAAATCACACTACTTCTCGTTGGCAAAGATCTCGTATTATGTTGATGATTGTGTGAAATTTCAAGTCAGCATACATATCTCAGTGCTCTCAATCAGCAATATACAATCGACCGCCGCATTTCACGTTGACAATTATCGAGTATATTTGTTATTATATCCACGCTCAGATTGAGCAATGAGTGAACGAGTAGAAGTAATAATTAAATATTTTGATAGGACTTGATTAACTTCCTTGCATCGATGGATTGAATCCAACACCATTTCACAAGACTGATTTCATCTCATCGCCGATACAAAGCTTATGGAAATCACTCGGATTTCAAAGGGGTCTCACAGATAACGAAGGTGAAGAAAAATGTTCAAAGAGGAAAATATCGTTTGTTCCTTTTGTTTCAACATCAATTATTCTGAATTCGGTCGAGAAATCTTTGACGCCAAATGGTGGCATGCGACCAATTTCTAACCAACTTGCTTTACCAAACCACGAAATTGGAACTAAATGTTGGGGAAATCACAGAGATACGCGCAGGATGAGATCAAATGTATAGTTCACAAAGGGAGAAAATTAGCTTCTGTATTCCTTAGAAAAATATCACCATCTGTCTTCCATTAGATGGCAGGCTGTGAAATGAAAAATTAGACATGTTTCCACACCACTTAGGAAAAGTTGACTTTGGAAATGGATGAAACTGAAAGTCCACAAGCTCGGATCAAATCGACCCTTTCCTGCTATTTGGTGTCAGACTGGATTGATATGTTTATTTTATCAAGGTTAGACTTATTCGTCTTTTTAATGATTATCATTAAAGCGCTTCCGTTTCCTGAGGACTAACAGTAGAGGTCGGATGTCTGTGTTATCTGGAGAGGGCATGAGATAGCTATGATGGCACTCTTCTGAGCCATGTCAGCAGCAGCAGCGGGTGGTAGAGGTCGGAGAGGGCATGAGATAGCCATGATAGTCATCCTCTGAGCATTGTCAGCGGCATCAGCGGGTGATGGAAGTCGGATGTCTGTGTTGTGTGAAGAAGACATGAGAAAATCTTGTCGTAGTGAGCCTTGTGATTATTTGATGTTGACTTATTCTTTACCATTTCAGGATCGGGAGAGCAGCCAATCCAGAAAACGAGCTCATACACATATTTGGGAAATTTCCGACGTGGTGAAAAGTTTCTACAAATTCGAAATATGTCTCTTGATCTGCAAGGAAAATATGAGTGTCAAGTTCCCCCGAATCCTAATCTTCTTCGATATGCGACCAATGTGATCGTCTTGGGTGAGTTCATGCAGTCATTGTTCTTTCCTTGTAGGCAGGGATTGCAGTGGTTAAAATTTTTGCTTTGCCGGATAACCGGTTGAAAAATAAAAATTAAGCGGTTAACCGATCAAATATGCCAAAATCAGTCAACAAGCTTAACTATGCTTCACGTTAGAGTGTGAGAGGTATTTACTATCGAACGAATTATCATCAAGCATGTACGCAGGCCATCACAAAGATATTTCATCAAAATAATATTTTGCATCATCATAGTTGGGATTCCAGTTAGTATCATAGTTGGATAGTCGTCAGGCCAAAACCCAACGCCGTGTACCTGTAAAGGCACGAAAATTCGCCTTGTACTTTTGTGTTATTATTATAAATCGGATTCGAAGATCATATATTTTTTAATTAAAACAATATTTCAATCCAATTGATTGATCTCTCTTAATAAACACAGCTGGGTCCCACATCATGTAAAATCGAACTACATCAAGAATAGCCAAACTAATGTAGCTAGTAGATGTTCGGACCAAAATAAAAAGCATGAAGCTATGACGAGCCTTAACAACCGATTTAGACAAAACGGCTTTTCGAATCGTGACATAAATAAAAAAACCAAATATAAAAATAATAAAAAAATTAGCGAAACATTTGTTCCTTGCACTATAAACTTTGTTAGTGATAGCTGTAGCAGAAAATTAAACAAACTTGCTAAACAATGTGATCTCCCTATCAAAATCATCAGCAAACCTGGTCCCACTTTAGAGACAGTTATTAATAAAAGAAATCGTAATAGTAAGAAACACAATTCTTGTCATCTCTGCTCTTTTTTACCACAAAACTATTCTTGTGGTGACCGGTTTTTAGTTTATAAGATGAAATGTAATTTATGTGATGATTTTTATATAGGTCAAACTAACCGCCCATTTACCAAACGCTATAATGAGCATAGGAGAGATTTAATCAATAAGAACAAAAGAAATGCCCTTTACGAACACGGCATAAAAGTGCACCAGTTCAGTGACATTTCCATCTCTCACTTCGACATCGATATTATGGACAAAAGTCATAGCGCAGTGGACTGCAGACTGACCGAAGCTCGATTGATTAAATCTCTTGCACCAGCCATTAACCGCAAATACGAGCTCCCAAATTTCTAACTACGCAGTACTTGAACTCTGTTTCTTTGCTTCCATATTTAATGTGGGTCATCAAATACTGCTGTAAAGAAGTCAGCCCATCGAAGTGTCAGTGGCACGAAGCGTTGGCATTTTACTGCTTATACTTATTTTAACTTTCCATCGGTCAGTAAATATAAAGGAGAGAAAGTGAATTTTTCACCATGACCATTAATATTTTAATGTTAATGAAACAAAAACAAGGCATTGACTAATTGTCGTGAAGTGTTAGATTTTTCACTCAGTCAGAGTTATAGTGTAAAAACAATACTGTGTTTGCCGTTTCCTTCGTTAAACGCATTCTTTTTTTTCATAGAATATGTTTCCATACGCCGAGAACAAGCGTTAACTACTCGCCGATGTAGCCTGAACTGTGAGATACCTTTTGGCGAGTCTATGCAGTTTTGGAAAAGAACATCCATTTGTCCTCCACCAATCCAGCGGGTCAACTTCGAGATTCGAAGCAATTAAATCGTAATTGTGTATTTCTTGAGCGCGCGTTTGTCTGACGTTTTGAATGTGAAGAAGATGGATATACAACATGCTTAGTTTATAATGGTTTAGTGTTAGGATGCTTGGTTGTATTTTCATAAAAAATAAATATTTCTTTATAACCGCGATTAAGCAGTTACCGTATATTAATCGGTTAAGGATAGTTGAACCGGTTAACCGCTGCAATCCCTGCTTGTAGATGAGAAGTGGACAGGCGTAAGTAATTTTCAGTTGAGAACCACAGATGTTCCATTAGAAATGTCTGTCAAACGCTCCTCATTCCTTCTTTCAGCGAAGCCAGGCCCTCCAACGATTTACTCCAATGGTTTGACAATTCCTGATTTCGGTACTGTTGCTGTGCGGCCTCGCAGTGGTAATCAAGAGTTCATCTGCCGGTCTACAGGAGGAAGTCCTCCACCGAAAATCAAATGGTACAAAGTACCGAAGGGACTGACACCAAGGCGAAGTATTGTCAAAAGGAACTTGTTACCGAGAGGGCGAATGACAATGGATAAATCAGCGTCAAAGAACATTTTAGAGAATGTTTATGAGAGCAGATTATTGTTACCGCGATCACAGTTGAGAGGAATATCGAATCTTTCCTGTGTTGTCAGCAATCGAGCGACACGGCTGCACCACGATCCCAATCAACGTCATCTTCTGACCACGGTGAAGGTCGAGCTGCAATGTGAGTTTATCTAGGTGTATAGGAAAAACAGGTTTTGGACTTCAAGAATGACATCTCAACCGGGATGAAAACCCATGATAGCAGAAAATCCGGAAAATCAGTTAAAATGTTGCACTAAAAAACATAGTGCCCGTTGACTAGATTCAGATGTAGATTCATCTAATGTTACACTGACGTGAGACTTTTGAAACACTTCAACCAACTTTTTATTTAGATATGGGGTCAATCCGTGCTCAATCCGTCGATTTCTTGACTGCGCCTTGTCTTGACAACGTTTTGGTCTTTGAGACTGCGAAAAGTTATGAATAAGAGAACTGAGATACCTGCAATAAAACAGCAGAGCACTACAGCAACCAATGTTAGAAACCAACATCAGTTGCATGGTACCTATATTTTTGGACATGTTCGATGATATGTATCTGTTGTATAGGACTTGCATATCCCGAATTTGCTTGACATAAAAGTTTGCAATTACGAAGACTTACAGTTCAGGTTTCTGATTGGGTACCGAATGTCAGAGGAGACACGCAAATACCATTCCAATACCCCAAGCAAACAATTCATTCTCTGCTACTGATCTCGCTTATAAAGATAGATAAGTTCCTGTTTCTAAGAATCTGATACGTTTGGTAATTAATGTATTGGAACCCGTTGTTCAACAATACCCACACCCCTACCCCCTTCAAATTTTTTGTGATATTTTTACGAATCTCGTGACCCATCAAAATTTCATTCAAAAATCCGGAAAATTTTCATCCCTGCATCTAAGCCTTGGTTAATGAAATTGTGATTTCAATAATGACATAGGATTGTCCTATGACGCGTCATTAATTAAATGGAACTGAATGACGCCTCATTTAATTGTCATTAAGAGGATGCCGTCCATAGACGGGTCATCTATTTTGCTTCATTTAACCGTCATAATCTTTTAATGGAATGGTGTTCACGAACGCGTCATGAAAAATGTCATTCATTAATGGAACCGAAATGAAAGCAGAATATTTAAAGGAGGATAATACCTTCATTAACGTATAACTGACTGGCAGATCGAACCAGAGTTGGATGTTATTGAACAAGTCTTCAACAATCTCTTTCAAACTATAATTGAAAACTTTTCTTCTTTCGACACTCTTGTAATGCAATAAAATAATAATAAAATACAAGGCAAGCTTTCGGGATCACCCGTCGTCAGGTCAGAGACTGAGAGAATGACACCAGAAAATCTATAAGTTTGCGAGACCTACTGAATTTCAGTCACTTACAGTGAAGTCATAAAACGAGGTCGAAATGACAGGTCACTTCAGCATAGATATCCACTGCTTATTTAGTCGTATGCCATCATGCCATCATCACGATTGAATGTATTATTCTTTGCGATATGGATGCTCTCTTTTATTCTTCTTCTATACCAATTCTTCTCCCGGTCAATAACACAAAAGTTATTAAAATCCGGATAATGGTCACTCTTGTGCGCTTCAAATCTCAGTTCTGAAATTGATGTCACAAAAATGCTTCTCGTGCTCCTTCTTCCTTACAATCGCCTTTCTCCCAGATTCTGCGATATACACCTTTTGACATCCCATACATCCTTGCTTATACACAACTCCTCCTTCCTCCAGTTCATCAGGGTGGTCCAACTTCGGTCTGCTCAGCATGCTTCCCAGACTCTTTGAAGCGTTATAACTCTTTTAAACGTATAATAGAGTCCATGCGACAATTTGCTTTCAGAATCAACTAACCAAAGATCGAATCTTGGTCTTGGTTAGACCTTCATGTATGTTCATCTTTTGTGGTTATGCAAGTGAGGATGTTTGGTAGACTGCAACATAGTGATAATCATGAAAACACTAAAGCTAATTGTATTGCTATATATCTAATTTTCTGTGATAAATCAGCAGGTATGTTCATGGGACGTGTTTTTGCACCCTGCCCCATCCCATCAGATTTATCAGTTACCGACACATGGGAATCCCAACGGCCCACGGACCTTAAACAATCATTTTCAGAAGAACAGGTCAGTGTGTCAATCTGCATGTAGCTGCATGCATGTTCATAGCCTAAATCAAAGCAGCCCATATGCTTAAGTTTTCGCTCCAGTAAGTTTTCGCGTGATTAACGTCAATCTCAATCAATCGCTGCCCCTTTGAACAAACTGACATTTATAGGTGTCATGCAATTTGACGATTTCCTAAAAATCAGTTCTGTTCATGAAAAATAATCAGTTTCTAATCGTCGTTCTTTTAGTTTCCAATAATCCTGTGATGAGCAAATCAGTCGTGGTATTTGTCTTAAAGAGCCAGTGCTTGTAGGGTACAATAGGACTACTGTATCTTGCCAGGTCACACATGAAATCCTAATGTCACTCTTGAATGCACAGCATTTGTCCGAGATTACATGTGAGATGACATGTCGAAGATTTGCATCACAATGTCATGGTTGAAGGTCTCTTTGTCTGTCATGGTTTCATATTATCGATAATTTCCGCGCTGTCTTTCATGAACACACAATTTCACAATTAACTTAATCTGCAACACTGTGAATGAGATGATCTTCTATTGATAAAGAATGTGTCATTTATTTCTCAACCAATTCAAGCACGCCATTCTATTGTTGCCTCATGCATTATCACCGTTGACATAGATATTTGTCGCACGTATAACAAGTGCGACTTGTTTGCAGGTGTGATGCAGCACATTGAACAGATTTCTATGTTATTGCTATTTATCAGAGGAGTCCCGTCAAAACAGATCTATGTTTTTTTATACGCAGTTTATTGCGAGTACTTTCGGACACCACCGGAGTCCATCGTCAGGCGAATAAAATGACAAAATTGGCATAGATGAAAAGAGTTCACAGGGATGAAGTTTATCACAGTAGAATGCTATGAAAACATGATAAGACCAGACTACTTAGACTAAATTAAAACAGTAAGATGATGCGAAATAGAAATTAAAGGACGGAAGAAAATCAAAGTAACTAGCTGTGAAGATACAAAACAGAAAAAAGGGGGGGCACAAATTTAGTCAAAAATCCCAGGCCGCACTCTAAGAATGCTTCACTCGATTAGATGAATTGAGACGACGTGACCATAAGGACTCTTTCACAATCCGTTTCTTCCATCTTGGTTCTCTATCAATGACAGTGATACCATGAGTGTTTATATTATGGTTGCAAAAAAACTGAGTGTTGGGCCAATTCAGAGCGAGAAACATCTTTGTCTCGAAGAGCACGACAATGTTCTTTCCGACGCTGCTCATTGAGCTATAACAATGGGACATCTGATAGGAAACATTCATCTAGAATCTTCATGAATTTCGGCTTTCTATGTTATTTTGGTATTGTGACGTCATGATCAGCAAACAGTTGCTATTGTTTAGATCAATAAATCGAAACTATTGATATGAAACCAGCGAGTGTTTTCGCTAGCAATATCTGAAGTTTATAATGAAAGTACTATTCTTTGAAACACCTTCGCTTGAGAACGCTATGATAGCGCTTTTCTGACGACGCTGTCTGAACAATCATAATCCTGGCCACATCGACAGACAGTTGGTCAGCCTAAATCGTTGGTTATAGATATCTATGTTTGAAAGACGATTTCTATGCCATTCATTACGGAACAGTAAAGTTCAGATTCCTAACATAGTTTAAGCAATTACATAGCAATCGGCTAACTGTGGTGATAAATCGCTTGCATCACTCTTGCAAAGAAACATCTCGGACTTCGTGCTCGATAGACACTCGTGATGCAACCTTCAATTGCAGAAACTCTACCTTAACAATTCAACGATTAGATCCAAAAATGAATGAGTTTCAAACATAGAGGTATTCTAACTTTGCTGCCTGATACACAATGGTAGGATGAACATCTCAAAGATTAGAAGACCCGTCTGAACTGCTGATAGCCAAGCGGAAAAGTTTCAGGATTGAGAAAATGTCTGAAGAGAAAACATGTGTGAAGGCGTGCTCTAGTTGATCATTTTATGTCATAGGAGTCCATTCTCTCCATCATAGCAATAG